>CM062096.1:1185321-1352998 GCA_031163375.1 Conogethes punctiferalis | reverse complement strand
GAAAGTTAGTACAATATAAACAAGCTATACTATACTACATGTAGGTAGTGTATAATTATTCAAAAGTTTGGTAACATCGTTCGGGTCATCGGTTTGCCACGATTGAATGAATGTACTTGTGTTTTGCATTGTACCTATAGTTTTCTCTATAAAGGTTAAATTGCACATCAACCTACACAAATTATGTGCAAGAAGAACTCTTCAACGAACTTTTAAAGAGCGATAGGCACTCAAAAGTGTCACTAAATGTGATGTTAACTTTACCTACAAGGCACCGATACAATTCACAAAGAAAAAATGCTTCATTGATTTTTTTTATTACCGACCTCTTTCGTCCGTTGTCCTAAAGTGCCATTTGTGAGATTAAAAAATAAACATAATAAAAGTTTATCCTTTAGGGGGCAGTTGAAAGGGATGATCTGTTTCACAGAACAATGAGATAGAAATGTATGATTATTATGAGATAGAAAACCGACTTTTCGTACTACAAAAATGTCGAACATAGATCTAGTAAATGAAAATGAGTTTTTGGGACAATATATGGATATAATTACTTACTACGTTATTTTTCGCTTTTTAGTTTTGGTCGTTTGTGTTTTTTTGAAGTCAGTTTAATTTTTTTACGAATATTATTTTGAAGTACTCAAAATAACATTTATTTTTCTAAGAATAAATTGGTGGTTCCTTTTTATTAAACTTATTATGCCCGACTTTTAAACAAAGTTACAGTACTTGATAATCCTGCTAAAGTAAATCCGGATATTTTTACCGAATTATTATCTTTAACTTTGTTTGAAATCTTTGGAAATATTAAGTACCGATTATAGGAAAATGCTCATTGAAAATATTATGAGTATTTTTGAAATTTTATGACAAACTTTGTGTTTATTAGAAAGCTGTCCGTGCGGTGAGGGAAAATAATACAAATCATCACCCCATTTCTTTCCATGATTGTTATAAGAGTCGACTAAGGGACATCTTGAGATTTTAGCTTTTCAGCCAGTAGGTAGGGTTTACCTTCCTGGCTGGCGACCTCAGTACACTCGGTGAATGCATTGCTATTTACAGGCCAGTATGACGGTGGCGACTGACTTGGGCCCAATCTAAAAGTGCAATTCGTTGCCGTTCAAAGAAGACGCATGCTCGAGCGATTCTATTCGATTCCTAGTTCTAAGTGAAATTTTACGATTGGCAATCAACAGGAATTTATAGATGCCTGCTTGTTGCCACAGCGTTAAAGTTTCTGCATTGTATGCATAACGGTTGGCACCAGTAATAATGCAAACAATCTTGAAACCAGCAACAAGTTTGTTGTTGTGACGAGTCCGCCCGGGTATCGAACCGATGGTCCTGAGTATATGATTACGTAACAAAAGCACCATACGACCATACAATTTTAGGTTGTTGCCCTCAATTTCTCCCGGATCCTATCATCAGATCCTGACTTGGTGATAATGGGACCACCTCGGAAGTGTCCTGTGTCCAACAAAAAAAAATTGAAATCAATCTATAATCGACGGAAATATCGCTGAACATACATAAAAAATATTATACATACAGACGAATTGAGAACCTGCTCCTTTTTTGAAGTCGGTTAAAAAGTAAATGTATATTGTAACAGGATGTAAGGGAGCGGAACCAATGATCAAGTTTCACCCCAAGCCCCCCTCACCTGCACGTAATGCTGCCGAACGAGGCTCTGGCAACCGACTGGTGACGGTATAACCATCACAATTGAAAGCGTAGCTACCACATAATATATACCTAATAATAAATACCACAAGCCGA
Source organism: Conogethes punctiferalis (assembly GCA_031163375.1). Taxonomy (NCBI): domain Eukaryota; kingdom Metazoa; phylum Arthropoda; class Insecta; order Lepidoptera; family Crambidae; genus Conogethes; species Conogethes punctiferalis. The sequence continues at coordinate 1,351,210 of CM062096.1, read as the reverse complement.
TGACGGGTAGCAGCGAGGAGCTACACTCTGTGATCTTCAACCTGCCTGCCCAGCGCAGGCGGGTTGGCAATCGCAGGGCGTTGCTTCTCGCTCCGGTGACGCTACGCCCCTCATCGGCCACCAGTTGGTTGCCAGAGCCTCGTTTGTTATTCGGCAGGTTGCACCGGGCAGGGTGGCTTGGAGCGGAAAGATGTTGGGTCGTTTCCCAACCCGTCGAATTCCCGTCGATTTCCAGAATGTTATCCTTCACCGTAAAAGCGTCGAATAAATGTACCTACACATGAATTTCAAATTTGAAAGCACATTGGTACGTCGCCTTCGAATAGAAGTTTTTTTTATAGTGGCTCGACATAATGGCTTCCCTACGCCTGATGGAAAGCGAAAGATAAACCCAGGTCGCTGTGACAACGGGCAAGTAACTGGTCAGTTACCTGTCAGTTGCCACCACCATGCCGGCCCAACCCTAACCACCAACGAGCTCCGGAAATCCTACTCACCGGCAGAAACACGACCCAGAGGTCGTTTGACTGCGGTATTCTATAGGGTGGAGGTCCTTCCCCGGACGGGCGGCTCAATTCGAGCGAAGATTCGCTATGCCCTACCTCTTTTGAAGTCAAAAGTGTAAGCATTTACACAAGTATTTTATCTCGGAAGTACCTGTCATATGAATAGGTCTGACATTTAGCACTCATGACCTTCAACCCTCGTCAATTTAATTTATCTTCTGTATAAGTAATGCTATAAATATTATTTACAATTGACAGGTTACCGTAAAACATAACCGTTTTGGTCAACTTTATAGCTCTTGTTGAAGAGAGGTAGGGAATAGCGAATGTTCGCTTGAATTGAGCCGCCCGTCCGGGGAAGGACCTCTACCCTATAGAATCCGGTCCGGGACCGGTGTTTCTGCCGGCGGGTAGGGTTTGCAGAGCTCGTGGGGGTTAGGGTTGGGCTGGCATGGCGGTAGCAACTGACCAGTTACTTGCCAGACCAGTTACTACATTATCTCTATACAAGTTTTTTTTATTTTGTGTAAATGACCCCGACTTGCCTAAAGTTAGCGACGTATCATCATACGTACCTATGATGGAACGCGCCCGCCCATAAAATCCACACGGGGTTGGGGTATTCTGATAGCGAATTTTGGTAACACCAGGAGAGTAATATCACGGTACCGCCCTTCGATGGAGTCCGCGATCGAGGTTGTTTCCGAAATTATTGGGAAACTTTTGTTTCACGGCCGATTTGACACACATCCATTGAGGCGTAGTATAGTAAGCTTCTAGTTTAAGCCCGGTAGCATCACTTTCGCATTGAAAATCTGAAGATTATATCTGTCATAGACCGTGTTTCCTCGGTGACATCGTGTGACTCTGGCAAAAAGCTCCATAACTTAGCCGTTGGCACTATGAATGTAGAATTGTAGAGACCGCTTTGTGCGAGTTAAGTCTAAGTAAGTTCCGACAATCATACTCGTAAAATAATGTTGTTCAACATAATTACTATTGTTTGAAACATTTCATTCATTTAGTTATTTCATGTCTGCAAAACTTACTTCGTGAAATCTCAAACTTTACAACCGTAGTCTCAAGATATCCTGAAGTTGGGTATTTAAAACTTTTAATGATTACCTATGAAGGTAGGTACTACAGATGCAAATTTCACCTGATCGTATATTCTTTGAAGGGTAAATAAACGGGATACGGGATACATGTCGATCTATTTCATTGTTTTGCATACAACATAGTACAAGACAACGTTGTTTTTGTCCGTCTGGTCTGTCTGGATTAGGTAATAGTTTTTAATAGAGTCATTCAAAATGAAGGTTTACCCATATGTACGTAAAAATATGCATATTAGAGTTGAGAAACACTTGTTTTAGGGTGGGATGTAAGGGGGTGCAACAAAGAGAAGCCTCCTCGAGTGGCAAACTGCTACTAATCTCCTTCGGGGGATTGGTAGTAGTGGGTCCTGGCGCACCCTGGGCAACGGCGGGTGGTAATCTCTTAGGAGATTGCCACCCGACGGCTAATTCTCAATGAGGGAGACGAGCTTGCTCGTGGATACGAGCTTGCTCGTCTCGCCTCGGGGCGGACATAGTCCGCAGCTGCGCGACATGGGCGCGCAGCCTGGTTGGGCCGCATTGGCGGCGTAGTAGTGAAGTCGCATAATAAAGGGATGCGTTGGTGCATGGCACCTGTTGGGCTGTTTGGCAGCCGTGGTTTGTCGGCGATGGTCGCAGAGGAAGAGGAGTGCCCTTCGGGGGATCTCGCAGTGTTTCGTTGCTGTCCTCCCTATCTTCTGCGACCTTGCCGACTTACCCCTTGGAGGAGCCGGTTGACAGCGTCTGTCGGGTCTGCGGACGCTGTCCTGGCCGCGCACTTGTGCGCTTTGTTGGGCCCTTAATGGGCGGAGTAGTATCCCGGACGTGACGGAGGGTGTTGTAGGCCATCGGCCTTCTTCCCGGACGAGACTTGGTGGGCGGCGCATTTCAGCCGCGGCGCGGCGGGTCCGGCGGCTCGGTTCTCGTGACCGTCGGACGGGTCGTTGACCAACCGACCGCGCAACCTGTTACCCTTGCCGTTCTCGGCGAGGGCCAGGGGGTCTACCTTAACCAGTAGGCCCGAGTGGAGCAAACCACAGACCAAACCACCTGTTACCCCTGTTTCGGCGGGGGCCAGGGGGCCTGCCTTTACCGGTAGGCCCAAGTGGAGAAAACCACACTAAAAATCCACCGTGCGGTGGCGATTGCACGCCCGACGGGGTCCAGTGAGGGTTGGTGTGGGGACATCTCCCTTGCCTTGCACGGATCCCGTCCTTGGAGGAGGGCGACGGCTTCTGCCTGAGCCCTAGGCTGCCCCAAGTGGGGGGGCCGGCCGGATCTGCCTAGCAGACAGCGCTGGTGGTGGCGTGGTGTAATGGTTTATACCAAGATCCCACGTCACCATCGCCCAAGGCGCATTGGCGGTGAAGACCGGGGTTTTTTAGTGGGTATTATTCTCCGTCTCGCTACCCATCTAGAGCGGAGTGAGTCCCACATAACCTGCTGCGTCCCCGAGTAGCAGGTATGCGTAAATGCATTTTCCCCCGGTGCAACAAAAAAAAAAAAAAAAGGGTGGGATGTAAGGGAGCGACCTATCACCTTTTCGCTCCAAGCCAACCTCGCCTGCCCGTGGTGCATCCTGCCGAATAACAAACGAGGCGCTGGCAACCGACTGGTGGCGGTATAACTATCACATTTGAAGGCGTAGGTAAATACCACAGACCGATGACGGGCAGCAGCGTCACCGGAGCACGAAGCTACGCCCTGCGATCGCCAACCCGCCTGCCCAATGTGGCGGTTATGGGTATATCCTCCAGATGTTTGCCTTAAGTGGCGAGCAACTGGAGAGGCCTATGTCCAGCAGTGGACTGCAATAGGCTGATGATGATGATGAGGGGGCTTTTAAGTGTTTTTTAAATACCCGAAGAGAAGCGAAGGCAAATCGCTAGTTTTAGTGTAAGTATGGTGTCATTTGTGAACAACTATGCGATGACGACTTGAAACTTGTTTTCAAGGAATTCACTAAAGTGATATACCTATCTAAGGCCTAAATCTATAGTTAGGTACCTGTTTGAGCTTGAGTTTGAGTCAAAATGTAAAAGAAACAAATGAGCGTAAAAATAGCCAAAATAAACTAACGGCCTCTGTAGTCCAAAGGTTAGTGTTAAGCTTAGGATTTACGCTTTAGCGCGTTAACGGATTCGATTCTCGGTCGACTTAAATTTTTGAAAATTAACTTTTTAAATTATCTCGGGTCTGGGTCACACCTTGAAAGTAACCTTCTTGTTGTAAGTTGTTGCGCGATTTATTATTTCTTAAATGATATTATTTAATACGAGTAGTTATCGAACGAGAATTGTTGAAATGTTCATTAAATTTATGAATTTGAAACGTGTTTGCTTATTTTTTTAATAAACTTTTTAAATAATATATTCTTTGTATGTAACGTAAAGGTATATTTTAAAATACAATTATTTAAAATATTCTTTAAATTATTCCTATTAGGTAGTAGGTATGTTATAAAAATATTATGTTTGGTTTATGTCAAAATATTTCATAAATTGTGATTATCTCTTCCTTTATTCATTTTTGATTTTACTTTTATATCACTTACGATGGAAGTAAATCTCGTCCCATCCATATTCCTAATTAAAAATATATACAAAACTTTTTAAAAGTTCACGCAAGCGGCCGAAACTTTTTCCTACATTTGCAAAAAGCCCCTGAAAAGTTTTCGAACAAAAATTTTTTTTTTTGTAAACTCACCTGTATCCGATCGTAACTCGATACACACGTCACAACACGCGGGCACTCAGGCGCCCCAGAGCCAACTGGTCGAGGCGCCCGTTTCCGCGCCCTTTTATACTGCCCGCCCAGGAGGCGTTAGGCGGGCCGCCCTACAGCCGACCAGGTTCTTCAACACTTTGGTCTTGGTAAAGGTGTAGGTGTAACTGTTGAGTTTGTTGCGGCACTTCCTCCCAGCAGGCTACACGTTTAAGTTTCGTGCTTGTAGGTAAAAAGTGTGACCTGCAAATTGTATGCTGACTGTATTAAAAAAAAGTTTATTCTAATTCTAATTAGGAATAAACATTTTTTTGTTGTTTTTTTATTGGAACAAGTTAAAACTTTATTTAATCAACTTTTATTTTATTTTAAGCGGCGTCCGGAGCGTACCTGTCAAAAGTAAAAGAGATTAACCACCTTTCAAAAATCAATTAAATTTTTAGAGCAAAATTTAAATTGATTTCTGAAGAGTGATTCATCTCTTTCACCTGATCTCTCAGACTCGCCTTTCCTACAACAGCCATATAACTAACAACCGACCAAGTTTTTTAACACTGGAACAATCCCCCAGCCGCGGTGTTTCAGGTTCGCTACATATCCTTGTTAAAAGTGGTTTAAAGAGAGGTCTTTCCTCACGGCAGGGCAGTGCTGTGCCCCTGGCATTGCTGATGTCCATGTGCAGCGGTTACTAAATATAAATAAATAATTATCAGACAACATCACATACATTGCTCCGATCCCAAAGTAAGTAGCTTAAGCACTTGTGTTATGGGTATCAGAACAACGAAGGTACCACAAATACATACTTAAATACAAATATAAACACCCAGACACGAAACAAACACAAAGTGTTCATCACACGAATGTTTGTCCTGGGTGGGAATCAAACCCACGACCCTTGGTTCAGAAGGCAGGGGTCACTATCAATTGAGCCACCGAGCCAGTCGTACTGTACTATTTAACATCAGACAGGCCGCCTATTTGTCTGTCATCAACAGTAATAAAAAAAACACTGTAGCCGTTAAAAGGTATACCTATCATCAGCCTATTGCAGTCCACTGCTGGACGTAGGCCTCTCCAGTTGTTCGCCACTTAGGGCCAACATCTGGAGACCATACCGCTAATTGCTACATGAAACGCTCCAAGCAAATCTCACTTCCCTGTGGTACCGAATAACAAACGGGGCGCTGGCAACCGTCTAGTGGTGGTATAACCATCACAATTGAAGACGTATCTAAATAGCACAGGCCGATGACGGGCAGCATCACCTGAGCGAGCAGCTACGCCCTGCGATCGTCTACCCGTCTCCCCGCGTGGCGATTATGGGTTAAACTTCCATGTTTGCCCAAAGCGTTTGACAAACAACTGGAGAGATATGTTTAGCAGTGAACTACGATAGTCTGATAATGATGATATTCAGTAAGCACATTTTAAAAATAAAACTACATCTGGCTACTACGACTGGCTCGATGGCTCATTTGGTAGTGACCTCTGCCCTCTGAGCCAAGGACCGTGGGTTCGATTCCCGCTCAGTACAAAAATTTGTGTTCTTGAACATGTCTGTTTGTATTGGTGTGGGTGTTTTATATGTACGACCCGAGCCACCCGACTGGTGATGGCTGAAAACCAGCGGTTTGCTCGTTGAGCGAACATCTCGCTGAGCCATCACCATTTTGCGTTGCTGTAGCACACATACCCCCACCTGATTCTGATCAAATTGTGTAGCCGTTTGTTGTAGGTACTTATCTTATGTATGTGTATCGCAATGTCAAATAATTTTTTTATCTATCTATCTATGTATAATATGTAGGTATTTATTTACAAAAAAATGTATCTAAGTAAGTTTATCAGTTGTCTAGTACACATAGTAAAAGCTTCGGCTTAGTTTGGGGCTAGGTGGCGCTGTGTGGCCCAGCGTGGCATGTCTTAAAAAAGAACTTATCAGAATCCGATTCCAAGAGCACACTCAATGATTTTTACGACTAAAACTACAGGCTATTCCAATTTTTATGATCTACACGAGCTATAAAAGCGAACAATACTTACAACATAATAATGTTCCTTTTAATGATACTTGCTAAGTACGTAAACAACTGTAATTAGTAAAACATGATACGACTCTTTGTCATGGTAATAGGGGTCTTTATCGCGTGTTTTATGTTTGCACAAGACGGATAAATGAGATGATAGCTCCTTGAATCAACATTCTTTAAGTTGGACGAATATTTGTAAAGTTGACATTGAGGTAAGCTGTGTTTGTATGTATAGAGATATATAGATAGATATTCTTTAATACAACACCATACAATTGACTAAAAAACTAGGTATTACAGATACTTGTTGCACAATTTATCGCTTATAATCGATCTCTTCCAGACAACCTTAGGGTAGAGGATAGGTGAAAAATAAAGGGTGGGGTGAGCTATCAACAGAAACGTTTCTACACTATCAACAGAGTTTTGTGTAATTAAAAAGGAGCATTCAAATAGTAGGGAGCGAACCATTAACTTTTCGCTCCAAGCCAGCCTCACCTGCCCGTGTTTTTTTGTAGTAGTTCGACATAATGGCTTCCATACGCCTGATGGAAATCGAAGAAGAAGTCCAAGTTGACACACGCTGTGACAACGGGCAAGTAACTGGCCAGTTACCTGTCAGTTGCCACCGCCATGCCGGCCCAACCCTTACCCTTCATGAGCTCCGGAAACCCTACTTACCGGCAGAAACACGACCCGGAGATCATTTGGCTGCGGTACTCTATAGGGTGAAAGTCCTTTTCTCTCTCTTAAAAGTCTCTCTTAAAAGTGAAATTTTACTTTGACTTTGATGAAATTTTAGTCGCATATCGGGATCGGTGAAGCTATGTGTTTGGTTGTCCCATGCCGGAGCGACTTGGGCTACCTTTCGCATTCCATCAGGCGACAAACTGTGCCTGTTCTACTATAAAAATTATTTATTAAAATATTCACTCACTTTTTAAATATTTTCATTGAATTTCGCTGTACTACTAGTATATGAAAATCTTATTATAATTATCATGTTAACGATGTTCTGTTGTCTATAGGAAAACAAGTTAACCGTGTTAATGGAATATTACCATCGTATACGGGCTATTAACGTTCATCCCGGAGCTCTATGATGATGGGCAGAACCTTTCTCACGTAAAACAGAGACTTAGCGCAAATCCCAGTAAGACAAGCGGTCCCTTTATTACCTATGCCTTGGTCCATTCGTTTGTTTTCCTTTTGACAGCTCATGCTTATGATGTACCTCTAAGTACAAGCTTTTGCCCGCGGCTTCGCACGCGTGAAATTCGGGGTGAATGCTCCATATATTGTTGGGAAGTGGGGGGTTAAAAAGGGGCACAAAGTAGCCTATGTTACTCTCCATCCCTTCAACTATCGCCACTTAAAAAATCACGTCAATTCGACGCTCCGTTTTGCCGTGAAAGGAAGACAAACAGACAGACAGACACACTTTCCCATTTATAATATTAAGTATAGATATATACTTAACTTCCCTTGATTTTGAAGGGCGTGATCAAGTTAAGTAGTTATTGAGGGATGTAAGGGACCTATCATCTATACGCTCGAAGACAACTTTTGATCTACCATTAGGGTATTGACATCAGTAGGTATTACTCATACTATGACTTTACGTGAACGGTTTTATACAAATGTTTACAGACAATTAGATTGACTTTTTGAATCAGTTCATGAAATACGAATACATTGTGAATTTTGATGTAAATGTTAAATGAACTTAATACAATGGAACATGTCTACGTATCTCAAACTTTTTCTTTTACGCCACTTCGAAAATCATTTTAGAAAATTCTTATGAAGTACGTAATAAACTAAGTCATTTTAAGGGGCAGCGCAGACGACAGACTATCCTTGACGCACTTTTTTGCAATTATATGCAGTAACGCACACGACGTGCAAAAATCTGTCGCGGATATTTCACAGACTCAACGCACACGACGCACATCTTCGATCATTCTGTCGGCAGACCTAGATGCCCTTTTTATATGTCTCAGACGCAGACTCTATCGCACAAAAAGTGTGCCGTCTGCGCTGGACCATAATGGACATTTTTTCTAGGATAGTTGTGGGATTTGGATTGTAGCTTTTGTCGAGAAGAGCCGGTAAGAGATTCAATAGTTTTACTTGTTTCTATGCCATTTCAATTTCAATTTCTTTAATTACTTATTTTATCGTGATGGTTATACCGCTACCAGTCGGTTGTCAGAGCCTCGTTTGTTATTCAGCAGGATGCACCACGGGCAGGTGAGGCTGGCTTGGAGCGAAAAGATGATGGGTCGCTCCCTTACATCCCTGTAGTCTGTCAACATCACTCAATCATAATTTAAGAGCCCCGCTCTTATCGGTGGAGCCATTTCCGTTCTATGCCATTTCTTCTTACAATTTTATAGGTATAGGTAGGTACGGCTTAATGCTCCCTTTTATATTGGAAGTCACACCGCACGCTGCGTACGGTCTAAGGGTTTGAACATAAAACTGCGATGCCACACGATGCGAAATCACAATGCGAAGGCATTGCTGCCGATATCGTGCAGCATTGCTGCACGATTCGGGTAACATCGCAAGATGGCGTGATGCGAATCAATTCGCAAGTCTACAGTAGGTATACTTAAGGGCCTTTAGTAAACACCCAGAAAAATAGAAACAGACATGTTCATGCACATAAATGTTTGTGCCTACAGGGCTGAGCTAGTCCAATGTTTAAAGCCCTTATTCAAAATACTCCTGGTTGTAGAACCTCTGGCTTCAGAAGGCAGAGGTCACTCCCAAACGAGTCATCGAACCAGTCTAATGCTTACTTAAGAACTTATGAGTGGCTCGGTGGCTCAATTGGTAGTGACCCCTGCCTTCTGAACAAAGGGTCGTGAGATCGATTCCCACCCGGGACAAACATTCATGTGATGAACACTTGTGTTTGTTCCGTGTCTGGGTGTTTATATTTGTATTTAAGTATTTATTTGTGGTACTGATACGCATAACACAAGTGCTTAAGCTACTTAATTTGGGATCAGAGCAATGTATGTGATGTTGTCTGATATTTATTTTATTTATGTTCAAAAAGTTGCAAGTTTGAGAGCCTCTGGCCGTTCCCGCCGCACTCGCTACGTCACCGGTGACGTCACGAGCGTGGGTCGTAGGCTCCCACGCACCGCCCATTGGGTTGGGTTGAGCCCTGATGCTATCTCATTTTTCGCGTTGGCATAAAAATATATGCACTTGTGTTCTAAAGGGGGTCATACGTTAACAGTGATATAAGAGGTTTCGTAATGCGCAGCGTAAATTTTGTAAACAAAGTAGGAATGTTTCAAAATGTATGGGGCCCAGGCCCCAGTGGTACCAGTTCAGTGGTACCAAAACCGTGGAATGTAAGGGAGCGACCTATCACCTTTTCGCTCCAAACTAACCTCACCTGCCCGTGGTGCATCCTGCCGAACAACAAACGAGGCTCTGGCAAACCAACTGATGGCTGTATAACCATCATAATTGAAGGCGTAGCTAAATACTAATCGGAGCGAGAAGCAACGTCCTGCGATCGCCAACCCGCCTGCCCAGCGTGGCGATTATGGGTATTTCCTCCAGATGTTTGCCCTAGGTGGCGAACAACTGGAGAGGCCTATGTCCAGCAGTGGACTGCAATAGGCTGATGATGATGATGAAAATCGTGGGAAACAGATTTTGAGTATTAAATGTTTTGAATTATTGAGGGACGTAAGGGAGCGGTCTAACATCATTTCGCTCCCAGCCAACCTCACCTGCCCACGGGCAGGATGCACCACGGTGCATCCTACCGAATAGCAAACGAGGCGCTGGCGGTTGAGGATACGGACCCCTAAGAACATGTCTAGCAACCTTATATCGGTTTAGTATTTGTTCCTAGAACTAGATCTAGAACATCGTGACGGCGAGAATCTTATTGGCTTATGGCCAATATTTCGCTGTATTGACGTCAGTTTCATGGTAGCCATATGATAAAATCAATACACTTATAAATGTATGTCAAAGTAAAATTCTAAATACCGTTAGATCACAATGTATCACGTGAGATTGTAAACTGTTGAAAGATTGTAAACCGTAACATAAAGCTTACAATTTAACGTATTATTTTCGGTAGATCGTAATCGATCGGACGGTGACTGTTGACAACGCAGGACAGATTGTAATTTAACGATTTCACTTCGATCGATGACTATCGAAAAATGATAGTTTATACGATAGACGACATAGTTTACAATTCCGCGAGATAGATTGTAAGATAACGGTATTTACAACTTTGCTGTGACATAATAGTAGGCCTGTTTCCGTAAAAAATGTAATTAGTCCGTCTTTTTGATTGTTCAAAAATAAAAGACACGTATTTTTTTATTTGTAAATTAGACCAAAAATGACGAAGATTATAGCCTGTTAAAATTACGCGTGACGTCACAGAGTGGGAGTTTTTCGCCACTAAGTAACGTCAAAGACCCCCACTCCTATATTTTGATGCCTTGTATCTTTGTTATTTTTTGTTTAAATGAAAAAAGGAAAAATACGTGTCTAATATATTTTTATAATATAAAATACGGACTTAATATATTGTAATTATTTTGACCCTGGAAACATCCCCATTATATAACAAATTATTGATTTGATCGACCTTTAATTTTCAGGTAATTTGAACATTCTATGAAATGTTGGTTGTAATAACATTTCAATTTAATTAAATTAAAGGCAGTGGTCCATTTCCATTAGGCATTTGATATTATATTTGATGGTTGATTAATGAAAATCGATGGAATAGTAGGTTGACTGGGTTCCACCAACTCAAGCACTACCTACAGTTTTTATAACGATGCGAGAGGCGGCAGACGAGCAAGTGGGATGCCTGGTGGTAAGCAGTCGACACCGCCCATTGACACCCTGCAAGCAACTCTAGCTGAGTTTAGGGTCACTGCCGGCCTTTTTCTTGAAGGTTACCAAGTCGTAGCTGTTCGGAAAGACCGTCGCAGGAAGTTGGTTCCACAAAACCGAGGCGCGAGGCAAGAAGTTCCTCATAAAACGTACAATCGAAGATAGACAGCCATCGAGATGATGAGGATGAAATTTCAGTCTAATACGTCTAATAAGCTCACGAATATTCTGGGAATCGCAAGGATGCAGAAAAAGTAGAGTCGTACTATACTAAAAGCACACTATTATGAACTACAAAGAAGGTCCCACAAATAGAGGTAGGGCATAGCGAATCTTCGCTCGAATTAGGATGATGACTAAAAAATAATTTAATGTCCATCAGATAGATTAATGAAAAATATTGGATACGTATTTTTTATTTTGCCTCTTGTTCAAAAACTTACGAAGATACATTGATTTTAAATGTCACATGACGTCACGTTAGAGTACAAAATATACTCTAACGTGACGTAGTTAGCCCCCACTCCGTAACTTTAATGCGCTATATCTAAGTATTTTCTTGTTATTTCGACAAAACAAAAAATACGGGTCTTATATTTTTTTATTATCTAAGAGACGGACTAATTATTTTCTTCATTTTCATACCTTGTCATCATCCGTATTGAGCCGCCCGTCCAGGGAAGGGCCTGCACCCTTTGGAAAAGCCAAGTTTATACAAGTTTTAACTTGAGACTGAATGCAAAAGATATTTAAGTTGGTAAGTTAATGACTTGCATTACTTAATTACAACTTTGTTATTGTTCCCTACATGACCATCGTAGGTCCTTTGGAAGGCTTGCGCGGGGGCAAGTGCCCAACTCTTAAGGGCCCCTTGAGACTCCTTAAATACGTATGTTAGATGTGTTACCCCGGAAATGCTTTACCTCTGTCTCTGAGTGCCTTAGATATGCTCAATGGTGAATTCTGTCTTTAATGGGCCCTATGGAGGGGTGAATGAAAGTGTCTGCGGTGTGATGAAATTATAATATTGCAGTAGAAAGAAGTAGAAGAATCTATTGATGCATTATAATGGCCCTGGTGTTTTTAGAGGAGATTCGTAAATAAATACATAGTACCTAAACTCCCAGACCAATACAAACAGACATGTTCATGAACACAAATATTTATACTGTGTGGGAATCGAACCCACGACCCTTGGCTCAGAGGGCAGAGGTCACACCAAACGAGCCATCGAGCCAGTCAATTATGTATGTATGTAAGTGTTTGTATTGTCGGTTGTTCTAGTAAAGAAACTTAAAAAATCTAATTAAGATCCATGGTATACCGCTGTAGCGTAAGGAAGCCCCGCTGACAATTATATGAACGATGTAGGCCGGTACAATATCGCGTCATATATCATTATCCCAAAGAATTAGGGTGCTCCCTCACTGGGAGTACTCGCGTGTAATGTAACGTTACAGATTCGAGCATTATACTCGTATCAGTGAGTGATGTAAGGGAGCGAGCCATCATCTTTTCGCTCCTAGTCAACCTCACCTGCCCGTGGTGCATCCTGCTGAATAACGGACGAGGTTCTGGCAACCGTTTGGTGGCGGTATAACCGGTCACCGGAGCGAAGAGCCACGTCCTACTAGTCGCTTGTCCAGGGTGCGATTATGGGGTAAGCCGTCAGATGTTTGACCAAAATGGCGAACAACTGGAGAGGCCTAGGCTCTCCACTAATGAACTGCGATATGTTAATGATGATAATGTTCCCGGTGCGGGAGCACCTTTAGAGAGAAAATAATAATTAATATGTAGGCGGCTCATAAAATTCAATCTTAAACCATATCTTAAGTAATAAGTTGTCTTTTCTTTAACACTAGTTGGCGCCTGCGACTTCGTTCGCGTGGAGTTCATGATAATGATCATTGTTACTCAAAACTGAAACAAAAATAAAGTATATTCACCATCCAGACGATGGTGGCGCGCACCAAGAGGTTTACTTCCTCATTCCTGCCCCATGCTATTAAGTCGTGGAATGCCCTTCCAGCTCATGTGTTTCCTTCCTCTTACAATCCTGGGTTCTCTAGGCGGGCGTGAAACGTCATCTCAGTGGGCCTTCAGAATGAGGGCGACAGGCGCAATGGGTTTGTTTGGATTTGCCTGTCGACCTAACTTTTGGACCTCACGACCGCTTACCATCAGGTGGAGTGAGGTCATCCTGAAAGCTCTTCTTATAAAAAAAGTATACTTATGGTTTGTTTAATTTTTATTAGTCATCAGTCACTCGTAACACTCTTCTTCTTCTCGAGTCGACGACAAAACGATCATATGTTGTGAGACCAAAACTCTGAGACGCGGATAGCCTCATCACTGGCGGCCAGCAAGTCCTCGTGCAGACAGGAGTCCGGACACGGAGGGCACTGAAGTAGGTGTGCCATAGTTTGTGGGGCGACACCGCACGCACACCTATTGGCAGAGGCATCAACTCGTAACACTGTACGCCTATTATGTTATGATGATTCTACAGATCTTCGAATTTTGATGCCCGAGTGTGACATTATTGGCGTTTTAGAAGGATACCTAATCTTTTCTACCAATACATATAGCGTATGTTACTCAGGCTAAAAGTAGCTTTCCAATGGTGGACTAATTTTTGGAATGGCCGTAGTAGTTTTTTAGTTCATTCGTTACAAACATACACAAATACAAATCTTTCCTCTTTGTATATAAGTGAAGATTGATTGTTTTCACACTACAGACAAAAGACACTATGGTATTTGCAAAGAACTCTTTGTTTCTAACTATTCGTTCTTACTTTATCACACAACATTTTTCAATAATTTAAAATGGAAATTATCTTTTTCATTTCAAAACCGGAAAATAGGTTAATATTGACATTGAGAATAGTGGCAGCAAAACTAACGTATCTGAACTTTGTTTGTTCCACTCCAAGTGTTTAATAAGTACGTTAGTACCGATCGCAAAACAAGTGGAGAAGCGACTGATGATTTATAACGCTTAGGATTTAAGAATGACATCTATTCAAGTAAATAGGCAGGCCTCTTCCCGTCCCTAATCCACTATAATAATAATAATAATTAATAATTTTATAATAATATTATAAATGGGAAAGTGTGTCTGTCTGCCTGTATGTTTGTCTTTCTTTCACGGCAAAACGGAGCGACGAATTGACGTGATTTTTGGAATGGAGATAGTTGAAGGGATGGAGAGTAACATAGGCTACTTTTTGCCCCTTTCTAACCCCCACTTCCCTAATAGGGTGTGGAAGTTTGTATGGAGCATTCACCCCGAATTTAACGCGAGCGAAGCCGCGGGCAAAAGCTATTAATGTTATAAGTCTACGAGTATTTATATAGTATCATCATCATCCACAGACTGCGACAGGGGGACGATGATACTGATGCCAGCTGTGGCTTTTTAAGTTGTTCAACGCTTTCGACAAACATCTGGAGGCTTTACCCATTATCACATCGCTGGGCAGGCGGGATGGCGATCGCAGAGCGTAGCTTTTCGCTCCGGTTATGCTGCTGCCCGTCATCGGTCTGCGGTATTTAGCTACGCCTTCAATTGTGATGGTGATACTGCTACCAGTCGGTTGCCAGAGCCTCGCTTGTTATTTGGCAGGATGCACCACAGTCAGGTGAGGGTCGCTTGAAGTGAAAAGATGATAGACCGTCCTTTACATCACTTATATTGTACCTACGTCTGTAAGTAAATATGGTTCACTAGTAAGAATAGACATAAGCCCTCAATATTGTGACGAGGGTCGCTAAGCCATGCAAAAGTGACTCAGGTTTAAGTTCGTAACATAAGCTTATTAACAATTATGTTAGCAATAAAACTACTCACTAAAATAGATAACAAATGTTTTTGCCCATAACTTCTGATAACCTAAGTATACATAGGTATCTATTGGTTGGGCTTAAGTAGCTAATAAAGTTCAGGTCCGTGATTTAAATAAGTGAGTGAAAGTCGCTTTTTGTGTCTGTCCCAATGTATGCATAGATCTGATAGACTGGCTCGGTGGCTCAATTGGTAGTGACCTCTGCCTTCTGAACCAAGGGTCGTGGGCTCGATCTCCACACAGTACAAACATTTGTGTGCATGAACATGTCTGTTTGTATTGGTCTGGGTGTTTTCTATGTATAATATGTATTTATTTAAAAAAAAAATGCATCTAAGTAAGTTTATCAGTTGTCTAGTACCCATAGTACAAGCTTCGGCTTAGTTTGGGGCTAGATGGCGCTGAGTGGCCCAGCGTGGCATGTCTTGGGTTATTTATTATTTATTTATTATTATTTATTATCTTTAAAACTACGCAATGGATTTTGATGTCCATTTTTTAATAGAAATAGGGATTCAAGAGGAAGGTTGATAAATAATCTACAATGAAATATAGTAAAATAATGTTCATACAACCATTTATCTTTTAGTAAAAAGTTTTTTTGGGCGGAAAATTAAATGATATTTTTATTTCCCATTTGAAGCACAAATAACGTGTAACAGTGTAACGCACACGTCCTATAATATGTTCTTGTTCAAAAACCGATGCTAATGAAGTTACTTTAACGTTCTTTTTTGCATACGCCTTTGTACTAGGAACAAAAATAACAAGACTAGCGTGTTGAAACTGTTTTGCGGACCGTCCGCGACTTGCTGCGTCCAGTGTGCACTGCAGACAACACTGTTATTGTTTCACTGAGTGCACACATTGCTGTAGTGAACATCGAACTGAAGGACCAAAAGTTTGTAGAGAAGTAAATTTTTTTTTTTTAAAGTAGCTCGACATAATAGCTTCCCTACGCCTGATGGAAAGTCAAAGAGAAGCCAAGTCGCTGTGACAACTGGCAAGTAACTGGTTAGTTACCTGTCAGTTGCCACTGCTATGCCGGCCCAACCCTAACCACCCACGAGCTCCGAAGACTCACCAGCAGAAACACGACCCGGAGGTCATTTGGTTGCGGTATTCCATAGGGTGGAGGTAAGGACCTCCGGGGAAGGCCCCGGACGGGCAGCTCAATACGAGCGAAGATTCGCTATGCCCTACCTCTCTTAAATTGATATTTTATAGGTTACATTTTAGGGAGTGTGCGACTGAACTACACAATTTGATTCCCCTAGCTCGGTTTTACCACCGGACGAGTAGATACGGCCAAGGGGCACCGTTTTATGGTGCAGGTCCCAAGAGCTCGCACGGTGCGGTTTGCCTCTACTTTCTTGGTGCGCACGGCCAAACTATGGAACTCCTTGCCGGACTCTTTGTTTCCGGAGACATACAATTTTCAGGTGTTCAAGGCGAGAGTGAATTGATATTTTCTGGGTAAGCGTGCTCCATCGAAGGCTTTAATATCACTTAAAATCAGGTGAATTGTGGGAGGTGGGAACCCATAGTGAGTAAACAAAAAAAAATGGTTTAATATTGGTGATGACTACTTCAATGGTCGTGAACACTTGCTCGGATACAATGATCGCAGGTTCGATCCCCGCACAGTACAGACATTTGTACGTTTCAGATGTTTGCCCTAAGTGGAGAACAACTGGAGAGGCCTAAGTATGTCCAGCAGAGGACTGCAATAGCCTGTTGACGATGATGACATAACATCTTTGTTTGTATTGGACAAACAAACATGATGAAGAAGCAAAAATGGTAACGTTTCCCATTTCGTCTGTCCGTATGTCCCTCTCAGAGTTACACAGAGTGTCTCATTATTGTTTTACGTCCGCCCACCAAATCTCTCATAATGACGTGACATGGTAGAACCGCCATCCCCCCTTTATTATGACGGTAAATACACTTTTATTTTATGGGGTTGGAAATAAAATTAGATAATGCAATGACGGCGACAGATGTGGTAATGTGAAGATAAGAGTGCTCATTAAAATTCACGAGGTCATTATTCGTAAAGGTCAATTGCTTAGATTAACAAGGTCAATTCTTATAATCTGACCCTTTTAGTCCATTTTCCATTGAATATCTTTAAAGGGATGTAAGGGAGCGGCCTTCGAGCGGAGCGCTTTTGGGAGCGGATCTTTTCGCTCCAAGCCAACCTCACCTGCCCGTGGTGCGTCCTGCCGAACAACAAACGAGGCGCTGGCAACGAACTGGCGGTGTAACCATCACAATTGAAGGCGTAGCTAATACTACAGGCCGATGATGGGCAGCAGCTTCACCGGAGCGAGAAGCTACGCACTGCGATCGCCAACCCGCCAGCCCAGCGTGGCGATTATGGGCATATCCTCCAAATGTTTGCCCTGAGTGGCGAGCAACTGGAGAGGCTTATGTCACGCAGTGGACTGCAATTGGCTGAAGAAGCTACAGCAGCGTTGCTGCCCATCATCAGTCTATGGTATTTAGCTACGCCTTCAATTGTGATAGTTAAACCGCCACCAGTCGGTTGCCAGCGCTCGTTTGTTATTCGGCAGGATGCACCACGGGCAGGTGAGGTTGGCTTGAAGCGAAAAGATGTTAGGCCGCACCCTTACATCCCAATGATGATAGGCCGCTCCCTTACATCCTTCGTCATTTTATCGTCATTAACAAAAAAGGGAAAGAGGGATATTTCCTTCATATGAAGATTGTTATTACCAGCTATTTCACGTCAGCATTTAAACTGTGCCGTAAAAGGGAGTTAATAAAAGGGTCACATGACCTGAGACGGCGTGACTAAACTACATTATATTTGCGAGAATCTTGTTGCCTACGTGACCTTGGCAACTACGTGTGTAGTTTAAGGTCACTTCTCAAAAAGAGTTTTTTTTTATAGTGGCTCGATATAATGGCTTCCCTACGCCTGATGCAAAGCGAAAGAGAAGCCCAACTCGCTGTGACAACGGGCAAGTAACTGGTCAGTTACCTGACAGTTGCCACCGCCATGCCGGCCCAACCCCGACCCCCCACGAGCTCCGGAAACCCTACTCACCGGCAGAAACACGACTCAGAGGTCATTTGACTGCGGTATTCTATAGGGTGGAGGTCCTTCCCCGGACGGGCGGCTCAATTCAAGCGAAGATTCGCTATGCCCTACCTCTCTTAAAAGTGGTGAGTAGTGCTAAGTACTGTCTTTTTTTACAGGAACATGCTACATGCTACATTACATAGCATGGTGAGTTCCCATTGCCTGATGGAAGGAATAAAGGAACCACGTAGCTATGACAACATGTAAGTAGTTTCCTATACCAGTTTCTTGTAGGTTACCACCGACATGACCAGCCTGTATTCCGTCATTCATCATTATAACTTTTGCGTTCCATTACAGAGCTTTTAAGAGAGGTTTGAGAGCTGATCTTCTTTTTTTTATATTCGAATGGGGTAGCGCTTGACCCCAACTGGCCTGCTCTTAAGCTATGTTAGAGTCTAAGGTGGAGCGCGCTCACCCAACAAAGACCGATTCACTCTCGCCTTGAAAATCTGAGGACTATATCTCTCAGGGAACACGGACTCCGGCAAAGAGTTCCATAGCTTAGCCGTTCGCACTATGAATGTAGAGGCGAAGCGCTTTGTACGAGTTTTTGAAACCTTCGTTCGTATTGAGCCGCCCGTCCGGGGATGGGTCTCCAATGGAACTCGCGACCACTGTATTAAGAGACAGCTCCCCTACCACTAACCCAACTAGTCATCAATATTTATCAGGAGTCCTATTAATAAAAGTTTCAATTGTATTTTTTATAGTAGCACGACATAACGGTTTCCCTACGCCTGATGGAAAGAGAAGGAGAAGCCCAAGTCGCTGTGACAACGGGCAAGTAACTGCTTAAAACAAGCTCCGGAAACCCTACTCACCGGCAGAAACACGACCCGGAGGTCATTTGGCTGCGGTATTCTATAGCGTGGAGGGACGGGCGGCTCGATTCGTTACGAATTGTATCTTTTCAACGTTACAACAATACAATAATTACACAGCCAACTTCAAGATAAACCAAAATGGTTAGATTTATTTGACTACCCAATTTGTTATTGTAACCTGACCCGAAGATTTCAGCAAATATCCGAGGCAGGAGTACACAACAATACACTTTGGCGGTATACAAATGTAACTCAATATCCCTGAATGGTAGGCAAATCTTATGACTGTAACGATCCTCAATATTGTAGGTTTAATGGAAGTAGACACTGATGAATACAGGATTTTTGTTTATCAGACATATATAGGGACGGGGACGGGATCGCAACAGTAAGGCAGGCGGGTTGAGATTCAACCAGATGACTGCGATAGTTATACCGCCACCAGTCGGTTGCCAGAGCCTCATTGTTGTTCAGCGGAATGCACCACTGGCAGGTGAGGTTGACTTTGAGCAAAAAGATCATAGGCCGCTCCCTTACACCACATTAGATTTACTCTCAGTCGCATCATAGTTATACGCAGTGCAGCTAAAATCGGCCCCGATGGCCGTAGCTACAAATCATATGATGATGAATCGTAAATGGCGCAGTCAAATGACCTCTGGGTCGTGTTTCTGCCTGTGAGTAGGGTTTCCGGGGCTCTTGGGGGTTGGGGTTGGGCCGCATGGCGTCAACAACTGACAAGTAACTGACCAGTTACTTGCCCGTTGTCACAGCAACTTGGACTTCTCTTTCGCTTTCCATCAGGCGTAGGGAATCCATTATGTCGAGCCACTATAAAAAAAAGCTACAATGCATACTGTGGTACAATTATACAATCTATTATTTTCAAATTTCCTCCTTCTTGTCAGCAACAATAGCCTGTTTCCAACATTTGAAGCCTAAAAAGAAAATATTAAATTAATATTTGTCGCCGTCCGTTTGGTCGTCGCAAATCTTAAAAAGTTTTCAAACAAAACAAATGGTTTTGAAATTAATCTCGCCAAATGGGTTTAAAATGAAATCGAATTTGCTCTATCGTTACGTTTGAAAGAAACGTAATTTCTTTCTTGGCGTATTCCATTACCTTACATTTTACAAATTGTGATAAGTTCTTGTATTTTTTTTTGTCAGGAATGTTTTTACGCATATCTACTACTAGGTAGCTGTGCTCGCGACTTCGTCCGCGTGGAATAGCTATTTTTTCCCCGTTTTTTTTACATTTTCCATTATTTCTTCGCTCCTAATAGTTGCAACGTGATGTTATATAGCCTAAAGCCTTCCTCGATAAATGGTCTATTCAACACAAAAAGAATTTTTCAATTCGGACCAGTAGTTCCTGAGATTAGCGCGTTCAAACAAACAAACTCTTCAGCTTTATAATATTAGTTAAGATATTACCATGGGCACTGAACACCTACGTTGTGTGAGACTCACTAATAAAACAGAAAATACTCACTAAACCTGACTTAAGCCTGGTGGTTAGTTAGGAGCGCTCATTTGAGGAGGGTAGAGATGCTTTCTCAGCCCGTAGGCCCTAGAATCAAAGGTCCTTTTAGTATACAATAGTTTTTTTTATAGTGGCTCGACATAATGGCTTCCCTACGCCTGATGGAAAGCGAAACAGAAGCCCAAGTCGCTGTGACTACAATCAAGTAGCTCGTCAGTTACCTGTCAGTTGCCACTTCCGTGCCTGTCCAACCCTAACCCCCCACGAGCTCTGGAAACCCTACTCACCGGCAGAAATACGACTCAGAGGTCATTTGACTGCGATAATATATAGGGTGGAGGTTCTACCCCGGACGGGCGGCTCTATATGAGCGAAGATTCGCTATGCTCTACCTCTCTTAACTAATAATAAGTTTAAACAATATACAACAAATACAATGTTATAGTTCATACAATAGTATCAGGCGGAAAGAATACTTTCGGCTCATGTCACAGAACGATTGATACTCGTACCTAACCCTAATTTAGCTACCAAGTAAGTCCTTCATTTTAAGCCGGGATCGAATAGAGAAGGTGCTTGCAATGCAAAGATTTTGTGAAAATTGATTGAATATAGGTAAACTTCTATTTGTATCGAACATTTATAAGTAGGTCTAAGGTAAGTAAGGCTTAAGTCTATCATCTTCATCAGTAGCCAGCCTTGTTCCCGTAATCTAGGGTCGGCGCAATATGTTATCTTCTTCATTATCATCATCATCATCAGCCTATTGCAGTCCACTGCTGGACATAGGCCTCTCCAGCTGTTCGCCACCTAGGGCAAACTTCTGGAGAATATACCCATAATCGCCACGCTGGGCAGGTGGGTTGGCGATCGCAGGGCGTAGCTTCTTGCTCCGGTGACGCTGCTGCCCGTCATCGGCCTCTGGTATTTAGCTACACCTTCTATCGTTATGGTTTTACCGCCACCAGTCGGTTTGCCAGAGCCTCGTTTGTTGTTCGGCAGGATGCACCACGGGCAGGTGAGGATGGCTTGGAGCGAAAAGGTCCCTTACATCCCATTTATCCCGTTATCTTCTTAGTTGACTCAAATCTATATTTACCAAATCATTTGTAACTATGTATATCTGTTATTATTAAATAGCTAGATATAATCCACTCTACATTTTTGCGATCGAAGTTTCATATAGTCGACACGAAATGACCGTTACAAAATTGAAACGTGATCAACAGACATTCACGGTCAGGCAGAATCGATCAATAAATCGATTCCAAATTATCTTACACATCGTTACCGAATCTATATCAATTTGTTGTACCCCTCTCCACTTAACGATTTCGTTTTCATGTTCTTGCGGTGAGAAAATTGCAAAATCTACTATTTCACAATTTTTATATTCTGTAAAAGAGACAGAACGGGACAAAAGAGAACTCAAATCATTTGTATGTATCAGAAATAAGAAAGGACCCAAAATTGTTCCTTGAGGAAATTCCATTCGATTTTAGAGAACATAATAATAATAATGTAATAATAGTAAATTCATTTATTCGTTATCTTAGGTAAATTGAAAGAAGAAATAAAGAGAAAAGTTTATTAGTAATTTCAAAAATAATGGCATCCTTAAAGACAAATGTAAAAAAAAACATTCTTTTTAATTATTCTTTTCTTATTTGCGTTACACCATTACATCACCATCATCGGCCTGTAGATGTCAGCACATAGGCTAGTACAAAGTACAACGTATATCAAAAAGGAATATCTATCTCTATGTCGACTATAAAAATTTTCGAATCTGTTATTAGAGTCACAATTGCCTTAATTTCAAGGAAATTTTAATTACAATTTGACAATTGTTTCGTAATTTTATCACGACTTTTCAGTACTAATTCAAGCTATTATTCTTACTGTAATCACACGTTATTTGGAACTTTATACTTACTTATTAAGGCGCTCCCTCACTAACATTACACGCGAACATTCCCGGTGAAGAAGCACCTTTAAACATTCACTACGTACACGGAATTCATCAACGTTTCAAACAGAAATACCACAAAGGGAAGAGTTTGCTGCAGCCAATGTGGTCTTATTATCTTAATTAGGTCTCTCAAGGACTAAAAGACTCTATAAATGAGGCATAGCGAGATTAAATACTCGTCGTCGGTCGACGGGAAGTGGTATTTAAGGCACATTGAACTTGTTAGGTACCTATAAAATCTTAGCTTAGTTAATTAGGTCTCAGTTTAAATAAATAAAAAGCCCAAGACAGGCCACGCTTCGCTAAACATCGCCATCTAGCTCCCAACTTTTTTTTTCATAAGAAGAGCTTTCAGGATGACCTCATTCCACCTGATGGTTAGCGGTCGTGAGGTCCAAAAGTTAGGTCGACAGGCACAATAGAACAAACCCATTGCGCTTGTCGCCCTCACCCCGAAGGCCCAATGAGATGCCGTTTCACGCCCCGCCTAAAGAACCCAGGATTGTAAGAGGAAGGAAACACATGAGCTGGAAGGGCATTCCATGACTTAATGGCACGGGGCAGGAACGAGGAACTAAACCTCTTGGTGCGCGCCACCATCGTCTGGATAGCATGCGGATGACAACGCTGTTCAGCACGTGTTGTTCGGGAGTGGAAAGGAGAGGATGGAACGAGTTGCAATAACTCTTCTCAACTAAGCCGAAGCTTGTACTATGGGTACTAGACAACTGATAAACTTACAACATTAAGTGGGCCGTAGGCTTTTGGGCCACCTTAGTGGTATAAAAAGAAATGAATAAACAAATACAAACACCCATACACGGAACAAACGTCCATCACACGAATGTTTGTCTTTGGTCCCCCGAGTGTCCCTTGGTTCAGGGAAGGTTACCACTATCAAATGAGGCACCGAGCCGGTATTAAGGTAAAACAATTCGTTTCAAGTGCAAAAGATTACGGCAACCGTTACCGAACTCAGGCCGTCCGGAGGACGCTCTCAGGCCAGTTGAAGAGACGATTTGCGCAGGACGGCTGGCAAGTGCTGGATGCGAGAGGCCCAAAATCGATCAAGGTGGCGAACATTAGGAGAGGCCTATGTCCAGCCGTGGACCGACACGGGCTGATGATGATGATGATACCGAACTCATATCGAGGTCGTCAATAAATCAATCAACAGTCCTGGGCCATCCACTACCAAACGTCATAATCATCATCAGCCTATTGCAGTCCACTGCTGGACATAGGCCTCTCCAGTTGTTCGCCACTTAGGGCAAACATCTGGAGGATATACCCATCATCGCCACGCTGGGCAGGCGGGTTGGCGATCGCAGGGCGTAGCTTCTAGCTCCGGTGACGCTGCTGCCCGTCATCGGTCTATGATATTTAGCTACGCCTTCGATTGTGATGGTTATACCGCCACCAGTCGGTTGCCAGCGCCTCGTTTGTTATTCGGCAGGATGCACCACGGGCAGGTGAGGTTGGCTTGGAGCTGAAAGATGATAGGCCGCTCCCTTACATCCCGTCAAGGCTGCTACAACGATTTTCGGTTCTACGGTAGACATGACCGGCCACTTCAAAGTAATACTCCTTAGGCTTAGGGCTATATCGATAATTATATGAGCTCCATACCAAGCATAGCTCTTTCCATAGCACATTAATCGTCTTTAAACTTGTGAATTAGTCTTCCCGTAAGCATCCACGTTTATGCAGCGTAGGTCATAAATGGCGCCACATTGATTGTAGACCTTATATTTGGACACAGAGTCACCAGGTCAGTTATAACATAGTATTAAACGTTTCTTGGGTGGCCTACAATTCGTTTCGAGTACAAAACATTGCGGCAACCGTTGCTCAACTCATATCAAGGCCGTGAATAATGATAATTCTGCGACAAATTCGCACCACGGTCCATCAATTAACTATCTGAATAGCTAAACTATCGGTCCTTTGGCTTTTTGAAAGTTTACAAGTGTTGCGAACGGATATTAATGGAATTCTAATTCAATTTGTGGGTTTTGCGAAATAATACTTAATCTTTATTTGAATTGGGACGGCGTTAGCGCGAACAGGCTAGTTAACTGTTTCTTAGAGTTGTGTAGGTACCCAAAAAATAAATAAACCAAGACATGCCACGCTGGGGCCACTCATCGCCACCTAGCCCCAAACTAAGCTTTTTTTTGTAAATAAATACATACATAGAAAACACCCAGACCAATACAAACAGACATGTTTATGAACACAAATGTTTGCAATGTGCGGGAATCGAACCCACGACCCTTGGCTCAGTAGGCAGAGGTCACTACCAAATGAGCCATTGAGCCAGTCAAAAAATAAAAACGGATCTCTATTAAGTACTAAGACTTCAGTTTCAGACAGCAAAAGTGATTTGTGCATCTTTTTGGCCGATATTAAAATAAGCACCATTAAACGCTTGAAATTAAGTCAATGGTACGGAATCCTTCGTGCGCTAGTCCGACTCGCACTTGCCGGTTTTTAGGGTTCCGTAGCCAATGGCAAAAAAGGCACCCCTTATATAGATTCGTCTTGTCTGTGTGTTTATTTACCTAATATATATTTGACAAGCTCGATGGCTCATTTGGTAGTGCCCTCTGCCTTCTGAGCCAAGAGTTGTGGGTTCGATCCCCGCACAGTACAAACATTTGTGTGTATGAACATGTCTGTTTGTATTGGTCTGGGTGTTTTCTATGTATAATATGTATTTATTTATTAAAAAAAAGTATCTAAGTAAGTTTATCAGTTGTGTAGTACCCATAGTACAAGCTTCGGCTTAGTTTGGGGCTAGATGGCGATGTGTGGCCCAGCGTGGCATGTCTTGGGATATTTATTTATTTTAATAACTAGCAGCCCGCTCCTCGCTTCGCTTCGGATAAATCAATTAATGTAGTAGCCCTTTTTCATAAGTATTGATTTTAAGTGGGACTTAAATTTATACATAGGCAGTACAACAATATAATCCAATTACTTAACAAACAATGAAATTAAACGTAAGTAAATAAGTTTCTTAATAAGTAATTAATTAAACATAAGTCGCATACCTAATTGTGAATATGCTCCGTATGAACTTATTTCATTTCAATGTACACACGTACACTTAAACCAACAAATGACTTTCCGATCTTTTGAAATCTTTTTTTTATAGTGGCTCGACATAATGGCTTCTCTGCGCCTGATGGAAAGCGAAAGAGAAGCCCAAGTCGCTGTGACAACGGGCAAGTACGTGGACAGTTACCTGTCAGTTGCCACCGCCATGCCGGCCCAACCCTAACCCCCCACGAGCTCCCGAAACTCAAACTACTCACCGGCAGAAACACGACCCAGAGGTCATTTGGCTGCGGTATTCTCTAGGGTGGAGGTCCTTCCCCGGACGGGCGGCTCAATTCGAGCGAAGTTTCGCTATGCCCTACCTTCCTTGTGCGCTATGCCCTACCTCTCTTGTGCGCTATGCCCTACCTCTCTTAAAATCCCACCTATGCCCTATCTCAGACTCAGAACAGCAAGTTTAAGTATATTTCTGTGCTCATCATCATCATTTCTTCTTTTAACCGACTTCGAAAAGGGAGGAGGTTCTCAATTCGTCTGTATGTATAATTTTTTTTAATGTTTTAACACTGCTATGGTTGAAAAAGGATCTTTAAAATCTAACTTAACGAAACAAAACACAGAATGCCTAATTAAAATATTGACCATTCTATGTAATTTAATTAGTATATTTTATACGCTCATGTTAACCTCGTGTTTCTACAAGTAAATATAAACAAATTGAAAGTTTCAATGGAAAACGTATGCAAACCCCGAAACAATGTTTGCATTAAATGTGCCTTTGTGGGTCTGAGAGGTCAGTTAATCTGTTTGTCACAGGTATGTTGCATACGGTGACATCTTTTGAAAGAGAAGATTGGATTTTCCATAGTACCTAGCTAATTATTACCCTTTATTGCATACTAGCTGTGCCAGCGGAATCGCACGCGTGGCTATCGGGTTTTAAAAATGACGGACTTCTATAAAATGGTGCCTACATTTTAAGTTAGACCTCTAGCAATGCATTGGCGAAAACCGCATTCAATTCAATGCAGTAGTTTGCGTGTGATGTGCGTTCAAACATACAGATAAAAATTTATTCCGTTTACCCAATACTTCCCTTTACTGCTCTACTTCTATTGATTGTAGCGTGATAAAAAGTATAGTATAACCTGCTCAGGAGTATAAAGAATTATTGTACCAAGTTTCGGTAAAATCCGTTCAGTAGTTTTTGTTTCTATAACGAACATTACAGACAGATAAAAATTTTACTGATTGCATTTTTGGAATCGGTATCGATCACTAATCACCCACTGATAGTTATTTTGAAAATATATTTCATGTACAGAATTGACCTCTCTACAGATTTTTATAAGTATAGATATAGATAGATTAAAATAGATTTTTGTTGACTAATTGTGATAAAACTTTTATAAAGATTCGTACAATTTCGTCCGCACAGCACTTATCAATGAGTGCACTTTATTAAAGAAACCTATTTTCAATTCACTTACTCAAAGTTGCTTTTTAAGTAAGTACGGGCAACGAATCAGCCAATAAAAGTTGAATAACTTGACTTAGCCGGGGGGATTCTTTAAACTTAGTAATTGTTCCAACTCTACGTTGATATTAAATTTACTAGTGATGTACTTACAATAAAGCAGTCCCTGTAGGTATATCTATAAAAACGCATTCTAGGACTGAGATAAAAGGAACATCGTATGCCCAAATTCAAATCCATATCCGAATCCGCGGTATCACCATCATAATCATCAGCCTATTGCAGTCCACTGTTAGGTTTCTTATAGGGATGTAAGGGAGCGACCCATCATCTTTTCGCTCCAAGCCAACCTCACCTGCCTGTGGTGCATCCTGACGAATAACAAACGAGGCGCTGGCAACCGACTGGTGGCGGTATAACCATCACAATTGAAGGCGTAACTAGATACCACAGACCGATGACGGGCAGCAGCGTCACCGGAGCGAGAAGCTACGCCCTACGATCGCCAACCCGCCTGCCCAGTGTGGTGATTATGGGTATATCCTCCAGATGGAGAGGCCTATGTCCAGCAGTGGACTGTAATAGGCTGATGATGATGTTAGGTCTCTCACATAGGTCTCTCCAGTTGTTTACCACTTTAAAGCAAACACCTGGAGGATATACCCAGAATCGCTACGCTGGGCCTGCCCAGGGTCGGCGATCAGAGGGCGTAGCTTCTCGCTCTAGTAACGCTGATGCACGTCATCGGCTTATGGTATTTAGCTGCGCCTTCAATTGTGATGGTTATACCGCCACCAGTTGGATGCCAGCGCCTCGTTTGTTATTCGGCAGGACGCACCACGGGCAGGTGAGGTTGTGCGTACTGCGGTCACCTACCCGCTTGCCAAGCGTAAATCCCACTAAAATAACTGGGTCATTAGGAAAAGCCTATGTTCAACAGTGGGCTGTTGATGATGATGATATTAAATATTTTTTATAGTAGCTCGACATAAAAGCTATCCCTGATGGAAAGCGAAAGAGAAGCACAAATCGCTGTGACAACGGTCAAGAAACTGGTCAGTTGCCTATCAGTTGCCACCGCTATGCCGGCCCAACCGTGACCCCCCGAGCTCCGGAAACCCTACTCACCGGCAGAAACACGACCCGGAGGTCGGCTGCGGTATTCTAGGTCTCCTTTCCCGGACGGGCAGCTCAATTCTAGCGAAGATTATTTCTATTTCTTTAATGTAGAGACTAGAGTTTGTATGGGACGTCCCACAAGTGGGACACTCGCACAACACTAGCCCACTCAAGCATATTCTGTACCGTATCAGTCCTTTTCACAAACTACGCAAGTTGCTTCATTTCGACGCGGAGACACGTGGCGCATCTTGAACTAAACATAGCTCCTTTAAATTGCAATTTAGATCATTACATAGTAATAGAAGTTGTTAATAAGGAAGTAAGTATATTAGTTCGTGCAGTGACGGAAAAGAACATAAATCACCATCGTTTTCCCTGTGGGTGTCGTAAGATTCGAATAAGGCTATTGTCGTAGTACGGGGCCTAGCGGGCGGTTGGTGCGGGGGCACGGGTATTTGCCCTCCCCGGACCAGGAGTCAGGGAGCGGCCTATCATCTTTTCGTTCCAAGCCAACCTCACCTGCCCGTGGTGCATCCTGCCGAATAACAAACGAGGCGCTGGCAACCGCCTAGTGGCGGTATAACCATCACAATTGAAGGCGTAGCTAAATACCACAGACCGATGACGGGCAGCAGCGTCACCGGAGCGGAAGCTAGGCCCTGCGATCGCCAACCCGCCTGCCCAGCGTGGCGATTATGGGTATATCCTCCAGATGTTTGCCCTAAGTGGCGAACAACTGGAGAGGGCTATGTCCAGCAGTGGACTGCAATAGGCTGATGCCGATGATGATGATGGGGGCGATGCCAGTGGGGCCACTGGGAATAACCGAAGTTCTGGTAGACCTAAAACCGGCACTAGGGCTATGACTGCGAGATACTGATGATGATGAATACTCCTAAGTACTGGCATTGCAATTGAATACCTATTCAACTGAAATAAAGTCTAAAGTATAGTAACGTTTGTATTTGTAAAGGGTTAAGCTCAACACCTCTTTTTGTATCGGCGATTGAAAGGTAAATCGATATCTATTATAAGGTATTGTTAAAGCACGCTTTGTGTTACAGCTGATCGTTAATGATCAGTTAACATTCTTTTTTTTGCGTTAACGCAATTTGACGCAAGCGCAAAATTACCTAAAGATAGCGCTTTGTGTCCAGTTAAATTGACCAATACACTTCAAATTACATTACTGCTTTTTGTGCAGCACCTATCTGGTGTTATGGATGAGGTTATAAAGACGTAGGACCAACTTGTCTACTTCGCTGACGAAGCGACCAGTCTTAAGAATCCACCCTTTAGAATACCGCAGCCAAATGACCTCCCGGTCGTGTTTCTGCCAGTGAGTAGGGTTTCCGAAGCTCGTAGGGTTAGGGCGGCATGTCGGTGTCAACTGACAGGTATTTAAAATAGCCCCAAGACATGCCACGCTGGGCCACACATCGCCATCTAGACCCAAACCAAGCCGAAGCTTGTACTATGGGTACTAGACAACATATAAACTTACTTCTATACTTTTTTTATAAATAAATATTATACATAGTAAACTGACCAGTGACTTGCCAGTTGTCACAGCGACTTGGGCTTCTCTTTCGCTTTCTATCAGGCGTAGGGTAGCCATTATGTCGAGCTACTATAAAAAAAAAAACTTAAATAACTTTAACAGAGACGCCTAACAAGGACTTAACATCTGCAAAACAATTATGTCACGAAATAAATTACTAAATACGGACTGTATCCAATCGCGGTCCCAAAACACGTCCAGTAAAATCAAACACAAGGTAAAAAAAACCGGCCAAGTGCGAGTCGGACTCGCGCACGTAGGGTTCCGTACCACTGATTGAATGAAAAAAATTAGGTATTTTGTTTAATGACGTTTAAAAAAAACTACTGTCTAGATTTCATTCAAACCAATTTTCGTTAGTAGTTTGCATAGTAATACACATCATATATTTTTTTCAGTTTTATCATTTCCATATTTTAGAAGTGTCCCCCCCGGACACACACATTTTACCACTTTGGAAGAAAAAAATATGTGCGGGGTATCTATGAATAGGTGAGAACCTATTCATAGATACCCCGCACATATTTTTTTCTGATTTTATTTAAAAATCATAATGCGGTTAACAAAATACACGTACGCACCAAATTGCAATAATGTAGCTCTTATAGTTTTGGAATAAACTGGCTGTGACATACGGACAGACAGACAGACATACATGACGAATCTATAAGGGTCCCGTTTTTGCCATTTGGCTACGGAACCCTAAAAACGTGGCCGAGCCACGACTTATGCCAATTATGTTAGGCTCGGCTACGAGCTCCTGTGTCCGTAAGACCAACGTCTTAACGGTTTTTTCCGACACCTACCGCCTACACCCCATCTCCAGAACTGCTACTGAATATTTTTAGATATCCTTATTCTATATACAACGGCATATAAATAGATATTAAATAAACATATACAATATTTTACATGCGTTATGGAAAGGGCTATGCTTGGTATCTCGTTAAAAGATAGGGCACGAAACGAGCATAAATACGTCAGAGAACGAAGGTTATCGATATATCGGTCTATAGACCAAAGGATTAGTACGCTGAAGTGGCAGTGAGCTGGTCATGTGTGCCGTACAAGTGACAATTAGAACAGACGAGTCGTGCAGTGAATACTGCTTTCAGCCAGCCGTGGTGTAGAATAACCTTAGAAAAACTGCTGGAATTGGCTGGCTGGAGGAAGCCCGGAATAGAGAAATGTGGCAAATAAGAATAAGAATTTGTTTATTGTCTTCTCAGTAACATACCTACAGAGGGATGTAAGGGAACGACCTATCATCATTTCGCTCCAAGCCAACCTCTCCTGCCCGTGGTGCATCCTGCCGAATACAAACGAGGCGCTGGCAACTGACTGGTGGTATAACCATCACGATTGAAGGCGAAGCTAAATACCACAGACCGATGACGGACACAGCTACGCCCTGCGATCGCCAACCCGCCTGCCCAGCGTGGCCATTATGGGTATATCCTCCAGATGTTTGCCGTAAGTGGTACCTTCGTTGTTCTGATACCCATAACACAAATGCTTAAGCTACTTACTTTGGGATCGGAGCAATAAAAATAAATAAATATCAGATAACATACATATACATATCTGATATTTATTTATTTATATTTAACCTAGTTATAGCCACTTAAATAAAAAAGTTTATTTGGCTGGGGATATGATTCCGCTCGTCCGTTTCAGCTAATGCCACTCCAGTTTCGGGACTAAGTCATGGCTCATCACAGTAAAACATCCGCGAGAGGTCGTTGACGTCGCTTTTTGCCCGCTTGTGTAACGCCTGGACGCGGTTGCCCTAACCAAACACACGACAGTTTCGACAATCCGGCCTTGAGCGACAGAGATGCGGTTGGAACGCGGCGGTTGTTTGTCACTACATTAGATTTATGCGGTATACGCGATTTTAAGTCACTACCTCCAATCCGAATCCGATCTGTACCAGCGAAAATATAATAAATGTAATAACCGTAGAACTATTTTCTATGATACATTACGCACTCGAAACCGTTGAATAATACCTATGTAGTAAACCAAATATTTCTCTGCCTGTCTCATAACAATCGATTTTTCTATAGAAATTTATGGCGCTTAGATGATTGAACACCATCAGTCACGTTGGGTCTCTCTATCTAGCAAAAATTTCTTTATAGTTCAATAGTAGAAATATTTAAAAAAATAAACATTATTTAACATATTTCATAAGTTGTGTAACTGCTTGATAAATAATTATAGTAAATCCATAAAATATTCTCTATAACCCCACAAAGCCTACTTAAATAGTGACATGGGAATAAATAAAGTAAATAAAATCAGAGTGTAAATAGTGGGTAAAGAAAGATCTAATAACTTTTGTTATTAAGCAATAATAATGCTAAGCATTTCATTAACGTCGCTTTTATGTGTTTTTGGAAAACTTTCTGATGCGTATAACTAAGTATCACTAACTGTAAATGTGGCTGTAAAATAACAGGTTTGTAATTTGGCATTAATTTTGAAAAGTAATGATAAAATATGTATATGATGAAATGACTTAATTCATTTGTAAATCTCTGTGGCGGTTATAAAACGCGGCGTTTCGAAAGCATCTCTGAAGACGGTCTTGCACTGAAGTTGAAGATTTCACGCTACTGTCTCTTCGCTACCGACTACAGCTAGACAATATGGATAAGACGATTGAACATAGTTATCGAATTAGGGAGTTGTAAATGACCATAGAATTATAAAGTTTTTTCATTTGCAGATTAATTAAAAATATACCTTTACCTTTAAAAATGATATCCATCTATTGGCCGTACAAATGTTGTACAATTATGTTAAACCTAATTTATCATATACTTTTAAAACTGTCAGTATCGCACACGATGATTAGATCTCAAACAAAACATTGAATAACAAACATTGCAATTCGAATCAAACATAAAGTTTGAATATTAAAGTTTTTGTATGTTTTATTCTATTGAAAGATTGTAAGGGGTAAGTAAGATTTACTTTGACAGTGGGCTATAGAAGAGATTCTATAGCCCACTGTCAAAGTACTTCGAAAAAAGGAGGAGGTTCTCAATTCGTCTCTATGTATAATTTTTTTTTTTTTTGTGTATGTTCACCGATATTTCCGTCAATTATGGATGGATTTCAAAAATTTTTCGACAGTTCGACAGAGGACACTTCCGAGGTGGTCCCATTATCACCAAGTCAGGATCTGATGATGGCATCCTGGAGAAATTGAGGGCAACAACCGAAAATTGTATGCTCATATGGTATTTTTGTTACGTAATCATATTTAACTCAGGTATATGCTTCCGGGCGTCAACATCTGGTACTGATGATGAAGCCACAGAACTCCTGAACGGTTAGGAGTTAGGGGACAGTACTGACATTGGTCGATATTAAACTAGATAGTAGTATGTACTTATGCAGGGCTAATAGGGCAGGTGATTTGGTAAGTGATATGCTTGATTCTAGATCGCAAAGTCTTCACTTGACTTAAAGCAAAATTTTTCAATCCTAAGTAAAACTCTTAAGGACATTAATTAGCCTTTATTCAAGGTCACAGCACATTACCGCAACTAAAAATAGAGAAATAAAATTATTTTTATTATTTAGTATAGGCCGTCATATTTTTGTATTTCATGTAAAAATTTGACAGTTTGGATTAGAATGCGATATGCTTAATATCTAGAGTCACATAGATGAATATCATAATTAATTGTTTTCTGAAGTTCCAGTCAAATCATAACCTCTCAGGTACAAGAATTTAAGACACCCTAGAAAATCTATTGCGTTACGCCCGATATCGGGTTCACGGGATTTAACTAGACAGTCTCGGCATGTCCACTCAAATCCAACACCGCGTCCGCTATCCGTAGCAAAGAGAATCATTTTACAAACAATATAAATAATAGTGGCGGTGCGGACGCAATCAGTTTGTCGTGCGCAGGCGCACTGAGCTCACCTCCAACCATGACCCGACTAATACTACCCGCGTGTGCCCTCACAGTGCTCATACTCGGACTTAACGCGTTAAGTATAGAAAAAGTGAGTGAAAAACAAAATGTGACCAAACGTGCAGCCAACGCTGAGTTCTTCCCAGACTGGGTACCCTTTAAGAACAAACACGGAGAGGAACTTGGCGAATTCGTGGCCGTGCCCAAAGCTAAACCGAGGAAGAGGTTAGCACCGCCAATGAATTTCATCCTCAGAGCAGTTGCGGAACCTGAAGGAGACGATTATTACGACAAAGGACAAGGAGAAAGTGATGGTGACGAGTACTACGAGAAGAAAGAATGGTCTGACTTGAACAGGCCAGCAGACTCTGCTGATACCAAGAAATTAAACCATACAGACCTTTCTGACATTGAAGGAATTGTTGACATAATTAGCAAAACACAGCCAAATGCGGAAACTGCAATAATATTGAACGCATTGGCCCCTAATAACACGAAAGAACCGAAAAATAGTGATGTGTCAAAGGAAACGGAAGAGGAAATCAAAGAAGAGCCAGGTGAAATCCCCAAAAAGGAAGAAGTGAAGGAGACGAAACTGGAAAAACTAAAAGTCGCTGAGAATAAAACGAAAAAATACGAAGATGATATCGAGTATGAGGAAAGCGATTCGGAGAAAAGGAAGCCGGAGGTAGTGGAGGAAGATCAAAGTGAAAGTGACGCAAGGAAAGCGAGCATCCTCGATAGCGTTGACGAATTGAAGGAACGCCACGCGGAAGAACAGAGAGCGATATCGGAGAAAGTGAAAGAGGAAGAGATTTACAAAGAGGAACATGAGAGAAACAAAATTGGAAGCAGCGAGGAGCATGACAAATACGACGTTCGCGGTCGTAAAAAGGAAGCCGATTACGACGAATATGACGAACGTGAGGTATCCGTCCACGAGAAATATAAACAAAACCCTTTCAAAACTACCACGACCACGAAACGCCCCAAAAAGAGGGGTCGCAAAGGCAAAAAGAATGAGGAAGTTGGCAAACTGTCAGTATTCAAAAACCCACAACTGTACATGGTATACGATGATGACACTGAAGAAGCTACGACCACTACCAAAAGACCCACCACTAGAACTCGCCAGAAGAATGTCAGATTCTCCTCGAGATACACCACTTCCACCCCAGAACCTGAGGAGAACATCAGAATATCTTTAGTACCGCAGGATTCGGACGCCAAAGAGGGAGAGCCTACGCTCTTCTTCCCGAAGACCAGAAAGAATAAGAAGAGACGTAAGAACAGGACAACCACCCCTGCACCCGACTCTTTCGTTGCGGAAACTGTTAAGGAAACCGCGTCTAAGGATCTGACTTCAGTAGAATATCCTACAGGATCTACAGGACCCGATACGACTGCTACGGAATCTGATACAAGTGCGACAGGATTTGACGCTACAGCGTTGAGTTCAGGACCTTCGGCTTCGGATGCTGTCTCCACCAATTCTGATGCTGTCACCGAGATAACTGATGCTGTACCAGCCTCGACGGACCATAAGGATGCAGGAAAGAAGCCTGAGAACTACCATAACGAGAAAGGTAAGTGAGCTTATTGTTTGAAGTTGTTTTTTTTTACAATTTTGAGGTTCCAATTAACAGTTATCTTTTTAAAGAATGGATTAAGTTTAAACGACTTTGAAAAAGCGCTAAACGTCTAATGCTAAAAAAACGAAGTATAATTATTCTAAGTCACTTCAAGTTATTACGGTGTAACAAAGGCAATTAGTAAATCTGAGTCGTCTGCTTTGTCTATGGTCTAGGCTATTCATCGACTTCATTGTGATACCTTGTAAGCTCCGTTTGACAAGCCCAGAAATCTAGTTGACGTTTCCCGTCAAATTTGACGAGGGTGAATATTTGAGGTTATATTAGGCAGGTTGTATTTTAATACGGAACGCGTGGGAGTCAGAGAAGATTTACATAATATCTAAGGTAATACGCATGGTGTACGTAAAAGATCCCTTAATATGCCTATCTACAAATGTCGTATGGAGACTATTTTTATTAATTTACTCGCTTCGCTACGGGTATTTAAGAAACACATTCAATTGGGCTTATAGATACAAATCTTCCTCTTAAATCAATCTATCTATTTAATGTAGTTTTAAAGAACAGGGTCGGCTGTGATGAACACACGATTTTGTACGACTATGCCCCCTCATCAAAAAATTACCCTCGATTTTTGTCTGGAAGAAGTTTGAGTGGCTCGATGGCTCATTTGTCAGTGACATTTGCTCTGAGCCAAGGGTCGTCGGTTCGATTCCCGCACAGTACAAACATTTATGTTCATAAATATGTCTGTTTGTATTGGTCTGGGCGTTTACTAGTATATTATGTGATTATTTACACAAAAAAGTATCTAAGTAAATTTATCAGTTGTCTAGTACCCATAGTACAAGTTTCGGCTTAGTTTGGGGCTAGATGGCGATGTGTGGCCCAGGGTGGCATGTCTTGGGTTATTTATTTAGTGATCACGTACTAAAGAAAAGACCTTAGAAGAAGAATATTTATCTATCTAGAACAACTTATGTCAAACTAGTATGACTTTCATTCAAATTATTCTAATCAAATCGGAAAAGGTATTGTATATTTCGCTACAGGACTTTTTGAATGTCAAAGTTCTTTACAATCTTCTATAGTCACGGTAGTAACAAGGACAAACACAGATCACACGACCTTATCAGCAAAGTTAACGGTTAACCATAATGCAATATCGTAAGGTCCGTTAGGGTAGTGATACAGAAAGAGCATCGTTTGCCCTCTGAGCCTCTCCTTTGTGCCCCGAGTGGTGAGTGCGGGGGCGCGATCCACTCATATGGGCGTAACGGTGTGGTGGGTTCAGTCACACCGTTGCACGTTCGTTGCACGGTACGCCCGTGGAGCACTGTATTGCTCTAGGGATTCGGGGGCAGGGGTATTTTGCCCTCCCCGGACTAGAAGTGCCGGCCGCTTATCATCTGCGGCTGGCCAGGGCAGGCAGAGATGCGGCCGTATGCTTCGGCGCTACCCGTGTCCCTGCCATATTGCTCTCCGGAGCCGGGGGTAGAACGATGATGGCCGGGGCCTTGTCATCATCACCGGATTGTTGGGGGAGCGAAAGGCTCTCACCCCTAGAGGGGGTAAGGGTATTTGCCCACCCCGGACCAGGAGTGCCGTCATCTACGGCTAGCCAGGGCAGGCAGCGACCCTGTCGCATGCTTCTATGCTATCTACATTCCTGCAAGTTCCTCCCAAAAATACTTATTATTAATATTTAAATTAGGTCTTTGTAAGGACTGTTTTCTCTTTGCACACTCACCGCACACAATTTCTGCTCTCTGCATGACCCAAAAGTTGACTGGTAGAGAATGCTCCTAGCATTAACTTCTCCTTTTGTACCATTTTGTGCAATGAAGTTTAAATCCTTATCCTTACTTAATATTATAAATGGGAAAGTGTGTCTGTCTGTCTGTATGTTTGTCTTTCTTTCACGGCAAAACGGAGCGACGAATTGACGTGTTTTTTTAAGTGGAGATAATTAAAGGGATGGAGAGTAACATAGGCTACTTTTTCCCCCTTTCTAACCCCCCACTTCCCTAAAATGGGGGGAAACGCGGGCGAAGCCGCGGGCACAGCTAGTAAATAAACAAAATAAAAAATATATATAATATTGGATGAATACATCACAGACCTTATATCTATTGCCACTACAATCTCTCCCTACCCTATTCGGCTAAAAAATTGTGACCGTAAACCGTGTCCCTTGGCCGAGTTATGGAATAAAAATAAGGGATGAAAGGCTGAACCGCTCATACTCTTAGGGAAAATATTATTTTACCCCTCAATGTAATGTTTATGGAAATTATTCCCTGTGAAGTTTCCGAGTGATAAAGACGCTAGGTATTTCAAATAATAAAAAATATATATATATTTTTTCTTGTCCGTGTGGTTTCCAGATTTAAAATAGGACCACCCCATCTCATCCCATGGGTGTCTTAGAAGATAACTAAGGGAATATCAGGAAACAAAGAAGTTTGCTTCGAGACAGGAAGGGCATGGCAAATCCTCGCTCGAATTGAGCTGCCCGTCCGGGGAACGACCTCCACCCTATAGAACACCGCAGTCAAATGACCTTCGGGTCGTGTTTCTGCAGGTGAATGGGGTTTCCGGAGCTCGTAGGGGGTTAGGGTTAGGCCGGCACGGCGGTAACAACTGACAGGAAACTGACCAGTTACTTGCCAGTTGTCGCAGGTATTTGGGCTTCTCTTTCGCTTTCCATCAGGCGTAGGGAAGCCATTATGTCGAGCTACTATAAAAAAAAAACAACTTTTTATAGCGTCACAATAATAACAATGTAATCATAGTAGGTACACAAATATAGTTATAAATAAGTTGCCCTTTACATATGTTTCCAAGTTAATTGGTCGTTATTTTTGTATGATATTCCGTCGGTTAATATTTTTTATTCGTAAGGTAAAATGATGTTCGATACACAGTTAGTAGTTACAAATAATTTGGGAAATTGTCATCGGTGGCTCGTATAACGTAATAAGAAGATAATACATACAACACAACATAATAATAACAGTGCCATGCAAAATAATAAATTTATTAAAAATATTTTTATGCGGTCCACTGCTGGACGTAGGCCTCTCCAGTTGTTCACCGCTTAGGGCAAACATCTGGAGGATATACCCATAATCGCCACGCTGAGCAGGCGGGTTAGCGATCGCAGGGCGTAGCTTTTCGTTCCAACGACGCTGCCGCCCGTCATCGGTCTGTGGTATTTAGCTAAGCCTTCAATTGTGATGGTTATACCGCATACCGCCACCAGTCTAACATACCTAGTAACAACGCAAGTTAAATAAAAGCTTTTAAAAACAAAATTAAAAATACTACTACTAAGGAGCCATAGACAGACACATACATAGACAGATAGGAGAGAAACATGTCAATCCTTATCATCATCATCATCAGCCCACATCAGTCCACTGCTGGACATAGGCCTCTCCCAATGCTCGCCACTCGGTCGGTTCAATCGGTCCCGGGCCTCTCGCATCCAGCACTTGCCAGCCGTCCTGCGCAAATCGTCACTCCACCTGGCCTGAGGGCGTCCTACACTACGTTTGCCGAGACGCGGTCTCCACTACAGAACTCGTTTACCCCAGCGGTTATCGGTTCTGCGGCTGATGTGGCCAGCCCACTGCCACTTCAGCTTACTGATCCGGTGAGCTATGTCGGTAACTTTGGTTCTCTGCCGGATCACCTCATTTCGGATCCGATCTCGCAGAGAGACGCCGAGCATGGCCCTTTCCATTGCTCGCTGAGCGACCTTCAATCCTTATAACACACCTGTTTTTTCATCGGGGGTTAAAAATATATCCTAACATCTGTACCATCAGACTTGTCTTGAATAAGTAAACTGTTCATAACTTTGTAGCTTTTCTTGAGCGCCCTAAAAAGTGAAAATGTCACCACCACCATCCATATTATTCTGTCAAACAATAACAGATAGAAAACCTAAAGTTCACACATTATTTTTTCATTTGACATTGACAAAACATTAGACTTGTCACTTCGGACCTGATTTCAGTTTGGTTGAATACTCGCGTTTATATTATGGCTAAAAGCATTAAGGTTTAGTTTCGTGTAAAAAAGTTAAAAATAAAGAACTCATATTACCTAGTAAGTTTTATGCTCCAAATAAAAATTATTTCATTCATTCATTCCTTCATTAGGAGTGCGTTTATATATTTGTGCGTTTGTCCATTCGTCACATCCACCTGTGGACGGACTATTAGACAAATTAAACGACATCCCACAAAATGTACTGAATTACGGTGCGATGGTGAGACCCTGTAACCAAAACACAGATAGATTTTTAAAGTAAGTAAATAAAAGCTATGTTTTCAAAAAGGGAAATGATCCCGGGGGACAAATTGGAAAAATTTGCAAACGTTACTGTATGTCTGTACTGTATGTCAAAACGAAGGCATGAAGATCACAAACATATTTTTTTATTAATATGAAAGAAGTCATAAAACTAAAGAAAATTTACCATTTCCTCATTGACCCCCTGATCTCCGATACTACTTTTTGAACCTAAATGTTTTGTTACTACTTGTATATTACAAGAAAACCTGTAATACAGAAAATAAAAAGCTATATTCGGTATAATACATACAAAACCCTTTCCACTCGAGTTCAACTCCCACTTGGCCAGTGTTTAGGTTTTAATTCGTCTTTGCATAGGTACCCAAAGGCACATTTATAAAACAAATCATCTGCGTTTCTAAAGTATCTGTTATAGACCACACAGACTGTACAATAACTAAAGAGATGCGACGGAAAAGAGGTCTATTTTAATATCTGAAATGTAGTCTTTTTAATTCAGTTGACAAATAACGTCCGGTGACGTCATCGCAATCAGGGTGATGTGACCGGGACCCCATACCGAGACCGTATTTGCAGTTGCTCTACATTTCTCGGCAGTAAAATGGAAAATATCTTTCTCCATACAGACTGAATAAAGCACTTATAAATTGTCGTACAAATGAAAATGATTCTGATTCAAAATGCTGCTTTTAATCAAAAACGGTTAGGAACTTGATATTACTCTTTTCAGCGCCACATTTATTTTGTAATACATTACAATAAGTTTCAGTTCCATTTATAAATATTGCAATACAATTTCTCGAAAATGATTACAATATCTCTAGATGGTTTTCTTTCGTATTCTATAAGGCGAAGAAAGGTGCTTCCACTCAGCGTTATATAATTTTAAATGCTTACCATTTGCTGGCTAACTTTTTATGCTTTAGCGTATTTTACACACACAACAAAAATGTATCGTTTTATTTATGCAAGAGGCGGCAGACGAGCAAGTGCAATGCCTGATGGTAAGCAGTCGATACCGCTCATAGACACCCGCAACTCATATCGAGTTCTAGGGTCGCTGCCAGGCTTTTAAATAGGAGTACGCTCGTTTCTTGAAGGCTCCCAAGTCGTAACTGCTCGGAAAGACAGTCGCAGAAAGTTGGTTCCACAAAACCGATGCGCGCGGCAAGAAGTTCCTCATAAATCGTATTGGGGAAGATCGCCAACCATCGAGATGATAAGAATGGAATTGCAATCGGTTACGTGTAGTGCTGTGAAGGAACTCAGCTGCAGGCAGTAAACCAAACGATCGTATTACAGAATGTTGTTACACATCTGCTGTGTGGAATAATTTTATGCTGTGCTACTCAAAAAATATTGCTAAAACAGTAATCTACAAAAATCTTCTTATTACACACACCAGGAAAATCTATTTTCAATGCCTCTTAAAATAAT
Source organism: Conogethes punctiferalis (assembly GCA_031163375.1). NCBI lineage: Eukaryota > Metazoa > Arthropoda > Insecta > Lepidoptera > Crambidae > Conogethes > Conogethes punctiferalis. The sequence continues at coordinate 1,310,188 of CM062096.1, read as the reverse complement.
CTAACCTAACAATACATTGGGCAACTACACAAGAGTGTAAGTAACAAATTCACTAATTCACGTCCCAAATATCGCTTCAAAATGAAATTAAACTTATGTAACAAACATTTGATTGTGGCTTAACACCCAATCGGAAATCGATTTCGAACCGAACACGGGCATTGTGTATTAATATTGCCTGAAATAACCTAGTGTTATGTGTACAAACAGTTGGGTGACTAAATTAAGTATAATGAGACCGAATTCTGATCGAATTTCGACCACAACGGCCGTTTTCCAATACTAATAAGCGTGCAGGAAATGATAATATTGCACAAACTTTTACGCATAGATGCATTCTTTGTACCGCCACTCGTAACGATATTAAGAACTACAATAATCTGATATCAAGAAGGTACCTATCCCCCCAAAAATTTTTCATGTAAAATGTAGCCAAGACGAGAGCGAGACTACAGGGTGTGCACTGTTAAGAAGTTATCAGGTGTAATGTAGAGCCAAACTTATAACTGTACACGCCCCAACTCTACACGCATCTTTTTTCACAGTCGCAAACTTAAAATATTTCCAAAATAAAAATATGTGGATAAATATTCGCATTTAAAGTATTTTTCTTTTGTCTTTTACAAATAGATCTTGCGATCATTCAACGGCTAAGCTACATATTTTGGTAAAGATGTTAAGTTTGTGATTGTGACTGTGACTTGTAGAGTTGGAACCAACTTTTTGCGACAGTCTTTTCGAACAGCCACGACTTGGGAGCCTTCAAGAATCAAGCGTACTCCTTTTTAAAAGGCCGGCAGCGACCCCATAACTCGATATGAGTTGCCATTTGGTGTCCGTGGGCGGTGTCGACTGCTTACCATCAGGCATCACATTTGCTCGTCTGCCACCTCTTGCATAAAAAAATATCTTTATAAAAATGGGACGCTTCACTGATTCCTTCTACAATGACCCCACCCCACTTTTCACAACCCAGACGGCACGTACCACCAGATTGCCTATTGATCATCAATTGCCAATTACATCACTGATGTTACAAATAAAACCGCGCTATTCAACTAGTTCATCTAGAATTGTTTGGACAGATCCATTGTTGTGACCTTGAATGATGGCTTTGAGTTGTCTAAACTTTATTAGAGCAAGAATCTGAAAGTTTTCTTTTTATACATAAGTTTTTTTAGGTCTGGACAATAGAAGTACTGCAAGTGACTTTGATAGTTGGAACACTTGATACCGAACTTGATGCAAATGTCCACTGCTGGACATAGGCTTCCTCAAGACAATAGGGAATATGCATGACTTTTTTTTATGGATTTATTGAGATCATTTATCTTCCAGATACATAAATATCGAAGAATTTTTAAAATACCTTTTCTATTAAGCGAATTATAAAGCGTTAAAGTTATTGCTTAGACAGAGAGATCCGACGTGGCGGATGACGTCACGTACCGTGCCCGCCATACAAACTCCATAGAAAAATCTGTTTAGCGTGAGAGAGACGGATATAGTTTCTTTCAACGACTGTATCTCGCCCAATTTTCAGCCAATTTTGATTTTAATTTCACTGTTTGTAATATATTTTTATCTTTTTTACGATAAATTAGTAAATACATGAAACAATTTTTTATGCATATTCCCTATTGTCATTTATGACATTTGCCTTAGCCACCACGCTTGGCAGTAGTACCCAGACAAAGTCTGCTGCCCATTTCCTGATATTCGTTTAGTCATTTTCAAAAATAAACTACCGAGCTTTATTTTATAAGAAACAATGTACCCAATGACAAAAACCTTATTGTTAGAGATCTCTAAAGAAGTTCTACCTATTGAAATTGAACAGCAAAATAAAAAAAAATGGAGGAATAAAATCGTTTTCCTATATAAAACCAGTCGTGCTAAATGCCAATGTCCAAGCTAGCATTGAAATATTTTAATATCAGAAGCCAGTTTTATTTCTTAGTCTCCAGAAATATTTAACGTCAAATGTAAAGAATAGCGGCATGTGTTTCCATGTCACGTAAATAATATTTATGACTATAAATAATATTTAGCGTAAATAATATTATTATTTACCTACATTTTTATAGTAGCTCGACAAAATGGCTTCCCTACGCCTGATGGAAAGCGAAAGAGAAGCCCAAGTCATTGTGACAACTGGCAAGTAACTGGTTAGTTGCCACTACCATGCCGGCCCAACCCTAACCCCCCACGAGTTCCGGAGACCCTACTCACCAGCAGAAACACGACCCGGAGGTCATTTGGCTGCGGTATTCTATAGGGTGGAGGTCCTTCCCCGGACGGGCAGCTCAATTCGAGCGAAGATTCGCTATGCCCTACCTCTCTTATATAGATTTGTGACAAAAGTTAGTATATAATTTTCATATTCTGTGGATTGGAATGTAATGTATTTGTGAATTTGTGTAATAGATTAGTAAGTAGTACAGCAATGGGGGTGGAGACCGCGTCTCGGCAAGCGTAGTGTACGACGCCCTCAGACCAGGTGGAGTGGCGATTTGCGGCCATTTATTTAAAATAATTGTTATAAAACTGTCCTCTAATTCCAAAAAAGTTTTATTTAACACTTTTGCGAAGAGTCGATTAGTTTGACAGAACAATTTGTGTTCAACAGTCTGTGTTCAAGGACGGCTGGCAAGTACTTACTGGATGCGAGAAGCCCGGTGCCCCAAACAAGGTGGCGATCATTGGGAGAGGCCTATGTCCAGCAGTGGACTGATACGGGCTGATGATGATGATGATAATGGTTTTTTTACGCCTGATGGAAAGCGAAAGAGAAGCTTTAATCAATCAGTCAAAAGCTCTAGTTTGTCCAATTGTCCACTGCTGAACGTAGGCCTACTTTAATTCTTACAACATTTATCTGTCCCGGTCTCTTCCCTATTGCTAGCAGTTCTTCTAAGGTCATCAGCCCAACGGGTTGCAGGATGTCCTTTACTATGTTTGACTAAAAGCCACTCGTATTTACATACCGAAACAGTGAACACAATTCTAATATCTTTGCCGCTATGGCCAAAATTCGATCATAAAATAAAACATAATTAAAGTAATATTTACTAAATCAATGTTTCATCTCGGCATTTCCTAACATCCTCGTTAATTCAAGGCTGAACTAGAAAAACTAAACGAAAAAAAATTATGTTCAAATCTTCACAAAAAGTGTTAACAATCGCCTTTGAAACGACCAATTTCGGATCACAAGAATATGTACAAAGAAAATTGGATACGTCTGTCGGTCTTAAGCGTTCATTTACGAAATTTTTTGTCACTTAGACCGCTAGAACCGTATTTTGTAGTACATTGATTAATTGTTGCAAAACTGGCCCCGATTTTGTCGTACGCTTATATAGTTTGAACAGCGATGAGCGAAAACGAAATATTGATCCGGTAGCCTCATTTGTAGATGATTCTGGTTTAGGAACCAAGGGTTTTTATTTGGTTCCTTGCTTGAATTTTAATGTCTATTTCTTGGTACGAATGTGGTTGAACTAAGTAAATTGATTTTCGTAACAAAAGCGAGCTTTAGAGTGGAAACCGCTACTCGGCTTGTAGTATAGGAAGCCCTCAGGCTAGGTGGAGCGAGGATTTGCTTAAAATGGCTGACAAGTGCTGGATGCGAGAAGTTAAGGTCGAGAAAGAAACAATTGAAGAGGAATATTTATTTATTTATTTATTTAATCTTTATTGCACAAGTAATAAGTGTACAAAAGGCGGACTTAATGCCACATAGGCATTCTCTACCAGTCAACCATTGGGCTAAGCAGAAAGTAATATTAAGGTAGTGTGCCAAAAAAGTTTGAAAAACAATGACTAATAATAATATGTAATAAAAATAAATTAAATACAAATCTATAAATATGTCCAGCAGTGGAATGCGAAGGCCTAACGAAGAGTTTAATTAAAATTTATTAGGTACAAGCTGCTGCCCGTTGCTTCGTCTGCGTTATCTCCGGGAATTACTTTAGGCAGTATAAATAAAAATAATAAGCCAGGACACGCCATGCTAGGCCACACAGCGCCATCTAGTCCCAAACTAAGCCTAAGCTTGTAGTATAGAGACTAGACAACTTGCTAAGATACTTTTCATATAATTTGTATGAAGGAAGATGTTGGTGAATCCTCGGTTTAGTATAACATGATATACAAAATGATTTTCCGAAACCACGTAAAAAGTTATGCAGTACGAAAAATAAAATAAAAACTCATCACGAAGTTATTCCTGTCGTTTCTAAGGCTGCTCAAGTGTCGTTTGATTAAAACTTTTATTAATTTTGCATACGGATTGGGTAACAAATCTTCGTTTAACAGGTGAACAGTTTTTATACTACATATTACGGTTTGAATCGTCGAAGTCTTTGGGAGAGGCTGTCCTACAGTATATCTCTTACGGCTGAATATGATGATGTTAGTCTCAAAACTTCATTATCATCAACTGACGAACGGCCAAACTTTGAAACTCTTTGGCAGGCTCCTTGTTCCCCGAGACGTGCAATCTTCCGATGTTCAAGGCGAGAGTGAACCGGTTTTTGATGGGTGAGCGCGCTCCATCGTAGACTATGATATCGCTTACCATCAGGTGAATTGCAGTCAAGCGCAAACCCATATTGTATAAAAAAAACGTTGGAATCCCATAATGTTGTAATGACAGTCTTTCCGAACAGCTACGACTTGGGAACCTTTAAGAAACGAGCGTATTCATATTTAAAAGGCCGGCAGCGTCCCTAAACTCGGTTAGAGCTGCGGGTGTCCATGGGCGGTGTCGACTGCTTACCATCAGGCATCACACTTGCTCGTCTGCCGCCTCTCGCATAAAAAAAATGTTATTTGGGGGATTTGCCTTAGTTACCACTGTTCACCACGCTTGGGAGGTGGGTCAGTGACCGCATTCAACTTATTTGCATCCAGGTAAATGCTTCTGTCCGTTTCCTGATCTGCGATCGCCAACCCGCCTGCCCAACGTGGCGATTATGGGTATATCCTCCAGATGTTTGCTCTAGGTGGCGAACAACTGGAGAGGCCTATGTCCAGCAGTGGACTGTAATAGGCTGATGATGATGATGATGATGTTTCCTGATATTCCCACGAGATGAGATGGGGTGGCCCTATTCTAAATCCGGAAAGCGCACGAACAAAAAAAAACATCGTAGCCAAAGGTCGATTCATCATCATCATCATTGCAGCCCACATCTACCCACTGCTGAGTATAGGCCTCTTCTTTCAACCGACACTTTACACAGTCCCTCGCCGACCTCGTCCAATGTTTCCCGGCCACCGCCGCTATGTCATCCGACCATCGGGTGGCTGGTCTGTCCATACATCTCCGCCCAAATCACGGCTGCCACTCACACAAAAGTCGATTAAGCTAATCTTCTATATCTATCTTCTTCTATATATCTATATCTATACTTATAATAAATCTGTAGAGAGGTCAATTCTGTACATGAAATATATTTACAAAATAACTATCGGGGGATGATTAGTGAACGATACTGATGCCGAAAATGCAATTAATAAAATTTTTGTCTGTCTGTCTGTCCGTCTGTCTATCTGTATGTTCGTTATAGAAATAAAAACTACGGGACGATTTTAAACGAAACTTGGTACAATTTATTCATACTGAAGAATAATTGTACCAAGTTTCGGCCTGGGCAGGTTATAGAATACATTCATTACGCTACGATCAATATCCTCCTATTGGCACAGCTATTAAATAATAATTACAAATGCATTTGTTGTAAAATTGTAACATCTAATTCCAACATAGTTTTATTTAACAGTTTTGCGAACAGTCGAATAGTTTGACAGAACAATTTGTGTTCAACAGTCTGTGGTTCTGTACAAATCAATTTTCTAGTGAGAGCGTTTGGTATAACCGGAACTGGTGACCACACTATCAAACTGTTTATTGAATTCGTGATTGTAAAAACAAGGAAGTAATGTAGTCTGTACTAATATTATAAAGCTGAAGAGTTTGTTTGTTTGTTTGAACGCGCTAATCTCAGATACTACTTACCGGTCCGAATTGAAAAATTATTTTTGTATTGAATAGACCATTTATCGAGGAAGGCTTTAAAAATAACATTAGGCTATATAACATCACGCTGCAACTATTAGGAGCGAAGAAATTATGGAAAATGTAAAAAAACGGGGAGAAAATAACTATTCCACGCGGACGAAGTCGCGAGCACAGCTAGTATGTAATATTGTAGCTAGTATCTAGGTGGCACCTGTCAACCTCAGATGTTCTCGAATTCCTGGTCGGTAAAAAAATTACACTTTTTTATATAAAAAGAGCCTACAGGATGACCTCACTCCACTTGATGGTAAGCGGTCGTGAGGTCCAAATATTAGGTCGATAGGCATAATAGGACAAACCCACCGCACCTGTCGCCCTCACCCAGAAGCGTAGCGTGTCTTGGCGGGGCCCCATATAAAAATTGCTTGGGGGCCCTTAGGAAGCGAAAACATTTGTCACAAAATTTGGGAATTTTGCTTATGCACTACGGGGGCCTCCATGGTCTGGGGGCCCCGTATAATTGATACGGCAGATACGGCGGTAGCTACGCCCCTGCCCTCACTCTGAAGGCCCACTGAGATGCCGTTTCACGCTCCGTTTAGGTTCCGTCCCATTAGGCGCTTGACAGTGGGACCGGGGTTTTTTTAGTGGGTATTCCCCAAGGCGGCGGCGTGAGTCCCACATACCCCGTCACTCCCCCGAGGATAAAAATAGACATGATATATAATTATTTAGTGTGCATGAGCACACAAAATAATTATGTTGCACTGTGACGATTCCGTGAACCAAAATGAGCTTGACTCGTTAGAAATTTGTGAAATATGGCCATAAATAAAAAAAAAACTTTATGGGGATTTCTGCCACTTCTAATGGTAATTCCGCCTCATATGTTTCTATTGACAGGAAACGTAACAGTATTCTCATTTGCATGCAGCGTTCATACAAACTTACTCGCAATTGCGACATATGAAGCACAAACTTGTTATCTCTTAGAGAGTTCACGGAATCTTTGACTTCGCCCGCTACGGGAAATCCAATAAATTTTATATTGAATTTGAGAATATAGATATAAATAAGATAGAACAAACGTTTTGAATACTACTTTCTATTCTTTAAAAATACTAAGTATATGAAATCTCTCAATACATTCAAGATCAACAGCTCATAAATGTTCCCACCGAGGGGTAGGGCCTTATTTTTTGTGTTGTGGGGAAAAATGCCTTTTTTGTAGTAGCTCGACATAATGACTTCCCTACGCCTGATGGAAAGCGAAAGAGAAGCCCAAGTCGCTGTGACAACTGGCAAGTAACTGGTCAGTTACATGTCAGTTGCCACTGCCATGCCGGCCCAACCCTAACCCCCCACGAGCTCAGGAAAGCCTACTCACCGGCAGAACCACGACCCGGAGGTCATTTGGCTGCGGTGTTCTATAGGGTGTCGCGGCGACAGTGACGCCGCGCTCGAACGTTAGTTCATACATTTCCGTTCTGCATAATACTATCGCTCTATCGCCGCGTTACTATCGCTGCTATAGTGTCGCCGGAGACACTCTGCTCGAAAGTCTACCTTTAGTCGGCGCAAGATCTAAGCTCCACGCCGACCGATCTTCAAGTTACATACTTTTATTTCTAACACTACAGCCGTTAATAATCCCCAAATCAGTTAACAAACAAACAGTCAACCGCATCAAGCCACCGATTCAATTGAATTACGCGTAAAAAATGCATTTTACAGCTAACCTTCAGAGCAGAGGTCGGGGGAATTGCGACACTGTTAATGGGCCCTAAAGTTCAATTTGTGTTTACAAATAGGATGCGCTTGCGCAACCACGAAGTGTATCATCTCGATTATCTGTAATCGGAATAGTAAAAGTGTAAAATAAAAATGGAAAGTGTAGAGCGTCGGTTGATCAGTAGCTTGAAATCTTTCTTTTTTTATATTATGGTAGCGCTTGAAAAGGACTTGCGTGATTCGTGTGGATAGCTGGCAGGAGGTTGAGCAGGACTGACTAATTTATTTATTTACTAGCTGTGCCAGCGGTGTCGCACGCGTGGATATCGGGTTTCAAAAAAATAATGACTTCCATAAATATTAAGTTAGACCTCTAGTTTAGTTCTTAGCTTCTAGTAGTTTTTACGTGATGCGCGTTCAAACATATAAGTACCTACATAGATAAATTTTACTCCCGTTTACCCAATTCCCTTCACTGCCCTGCTCCTATTGATTGTAGCGTGATGAAAAGTATAGTAAGTATAACCTGCCCAGGAGTATGAAGAATATGTGTACCAAGTATCGTTAAAATCCGTCCAGTAGTTTTGTTTCTACGAGTATAACGAACAAACAGACAAAAATTTTGCTGATTGCGTTTTTGGCATCATCGATCACTAATCACCCCCTGATAGTTATTTTGTAAACATATTTACTAGAAGTATAATTGACCAGAGACAAACCTATTTTTTGCGTTAGTCCGCGTGACGTGAGATGCTCCTATATAAATTCAGGCATTCACTCTATAAACAAATTATCGGCGCCATATTGCAATAAAACGTCTAGCCGTATCGTTGAATGCGTTCCCGCAACACCGGATAGCAATTTGATTATCGCGCGATGCAATTGTGCGGGAAAATATTTGTGACGTCACGGGTATGACGTCATTCGGTATAGAGTCGCCATTTATGATGTCAATAGCGGTAGGAATAACTGATACATTTCTTTCTTAACCCAGTAAACCACAGTAACTATAGCAATTTTTATTTGTGCGGTGACGGGTAATGAATAACCAAAGACATCCCCAAGATATGCCACGCTGGGGCACACAGCACCACCTAGCCCCAAACTAAGCCGAAGCTTGTACTATGGGTACTAGACAACTGATAAACTTACTTATATACGTTTTTTTTTTGTAAATATATATGTTATGGACCAAGTGATAAATGTAGCATTATATATAATGCCCGGGCATTCTGATAAATGGCCAATATGAGAGGGCAATTTGATAATCATTATTAAAATAATCAAATTGATCGGGCATTATAAATATTATTTATCACCCTTTGGGCAGAGTAATAAAAACATATTTTATAACTATTTCGCAGTCTCCTGATCCCCTGTAAGGCTTGCGTGGAGGTACAAGCCCATCCACTCCTGAGATAATATAATATGTGTATGTGATACACAGGCCAGACATTACTTCTGACTGGTCCAAGTTGACGCACTCAGTAGTAATACCTACTCGGCAAATGCAGCACTATTGCATAATGATGGGAACTAAATTATAGGGTTATTTAATTGACAGAGGTCCTGTGTACAGGATAACTGGTGGGAGATAACGGACGTTTGCCATTTCATTTTTATAAGGGTAGGGTAGGGTAGTAGTAAGGTACCTAAAGGGTATAAAATGGAACCCTATTACTAAGTTTCCAAATTATGTATACCTGTTCGCTTTAAGAACATAATAATGTTTTGTTACTCGATTTTTAGTTGCGTTAATGTGTTGTGAACTTGAATAAAGGCTAGTTAATGTCCTTAAGAGTTTTACTTAGGAAAGAAACATTTTGCTTTAAATCAAGTGAAGACTTTGCGATCTAGAATCAAGCAAATGACTTATCAAATCAGCTGCCCTATTAGCCCTGAATAAGTACATACACCTAGTTCCCATCGACCAATGGCAGTGTTGTCCCCTAACTCCTAACCGTTAAGGAGTTCTATGGCTTCATCATCAGCACCAGATGTTGACGCCCGGAAGCTATGCCTGAGTAGGATATGATTACGTAACAAAATCATCATATGAGCATACAACTTTCGGTTGTTGCCCTCAATTTCTCCCGGATCCCATCATCAGATCCTGACTTGGTGATAATAGGACCACCTCGGAAGTGTCATCTGTTGAACAAATAAAAAAATTTTGGCGCCCATCTATAATTGACGGAAATATCGGTGAACATACATAAAAAAATATACATAGAGACAAATTGAGAATCTCCTCCTTTTTCGAAGTCGGTTAAAAAAAACATTAACGGATACATCGGTCTCCGAATAAGTAAGTGATTAGTTACGCGTGCGTCCCTCCCCTTTGCTTTATTATCAAATTGCCTAATTGCCAAGTAGCAGTACAATAATGACCGGCCAATGTGATAAATAATGAAGTTTAGATAGTAATTATCACTTTGCCCAGTAGAACTTGACATTATTCATAATGCCCTAGCATTATAAATAATGCCCGCATTAATCACTTGGTCCATAACATATACATATTATACATAGAAAACACCCAGACCAGTACAAACAGACATGTTCATGAACACAAATGATTGTACTGTGCGGGAATCGAACCTTGGCTTAGAATGTGCCTACCAAATGAGCTATTAGACCAGTCGAATCTCCGATCCTTGCCTTTCCACGTCGTCCGTCAAAAGAATTTTTGAAATTTCAGCTTCTTAGCCGGTGGTGGTAGGTTCAGGGCCCCAAAATCGAAAACGATCGTTCGTTGAACGGATCGCGTACTTTGGCACCATGAATCCCTCTCATTTGTCCCTCCCGTGTTAGAATATCCGACGTAAAATTCGACAAAGTGCATGCACAGTTTTAAGATCTACTCTTGATCTTTCAGGAGGCGGTCGGGAGTACCAGTCGGAACATTCTGAAGAACACAGCGAACACGGGAAGAAGGCTTACGAGGTAAGACATTATCCTCCGTCACTCATAGTAGCCATAATGTGTAACACAATTCAGAGGTGTAGTTGTATAAGTACTTAGGTACATAAAGGTATATTAAGAAGTGATTATTGAAGCAAATAATTAATATTGAGAAAAAAGAAATATAACAATTCTGTAGGGCGTCATTATGTAGTGTAAATAAGTTTGGGAAGCCCTGCACTAGGGAATATTTTGTTTCGCTAAGTAACGCTGCAACGTTGCATAGATACCACACATACCGGCCCGCGCCTGGTCGCTTTTCCCCCCAAACATACCTATTATAAGTAAAATTATGTTCTGTTCCTTCTTGTGTATATGTAGGTATAATATATATATATATATATATATATATATATATATATATATATATATGTGTGTGTGTGTATGTATTTATTTGTATCTTAGTTTTATCACATTTTATTATTGTGTTTGAGATATTGTGTTTTAAATTAACTTTGTCGCACACTACCTAAAAATTAGTTTCTGCTTAGCCCAATGGTTGACTGGTAGAGAATGCCTATGTGGCATTAAGTCCGTCTTTTGTACACTACTTTATTGTGCAATAAAGATTAAATAAATAAAATAAAAATACCTCCGTAGAGCATCTTCCAGCAACGCCCTGAGCTGAGGCTCGAGCCCCACAGGGGGCGCCCTCAGCAACGTTGCTTAATTTCTAGGGGTGAGAGCCTTCCGCTCCCCCAACAGTCCGGTGATGATGACAAGGCCGCCCTGGCCGTAGGTCGTAGTCGCGTAAAAAAAAGTTGCATAGAGTCCCGCCACACGCCCCGCAACGTTGTACCTGACGCGGGGCGTGTTGCTCGCTCTCTCTTTCGAGACAGCAAGCAACAAGCGTCACGCAAATGACGTAGCTGTTGAGTAATATGTTTTGCAACATGCTGTTCCATTCGACCCCTCCTGGTGTATAATTGGCATAAGTAATGGTTACATCGAGGGGGTCATTACTTATCGCCCCTTTAAAATAAAAAGATGTAACTCAAAATTTGTGAAAATGGAGATTTTCTGATAAAACGCATATTTGTTACGTAAAGAATAGGCTGGGTTCGATAGCCAGGCGGATACGACCAAATTGAGCGAAATAAACGACCATTCTTCTTTTTAGGGTTTAGCCAAAATGCCAAAAACGGGACCCTTATAGATTCGTCATGTCTGTCTGTCTGTCCGTCCGTATGTCACAGCCAGTTTATTCCGAAAATATAAGAGCTACATTATTGAAATTTGGTACGTAGATGTATTCTGTTAACCGCATTAAGATTTTAAAATAAAATTAGAAAAAAATCCAAAATTTTCGGGGTTCCCCATACATAGAAGCCAGTCGAGAACCTTTAGTACCCATTTATTATCGGTTCTGCGTGTGACCTGCCCATTGTCATAATATAGATATATAGATAGAAACTCTTTATTGCACAAAAACACAGAAATTACAGGAAAACACAATACGGATGATGACAAGGTATGAAAATGAAGAAAATAATTAGTCCGTCTCTTAGATAATAAAAAAATATAAGACCCGTATTTTTTGTTTTATCGAAATAACAAGAAAATACTTAGATATAGCGCATTAAAGTTACGGAGTGGGGGCTAACTACGTCACGTTAGAGTATATTTTGTACTCTAACGTGACGTCATGTGACATTTAAAATCAATGTATCTTCGTAAGTTTTTGAACAAGAGGCAAAATAAAAAATACGTATCCAATATTTTTCATTAATCTATCTGATGGACATTAAATTATTTTTTAGTCATCATCCCAATTCAAACAAAAACATAGTACACTTTAGGCGGTCTTATCGCTAATAGCGATATCTTCCAGACAACCTTTTCTTATTTTCTAAATGACTACGATGATGGCCAGGCCGGCCTTGTCATCATCAACCTTCAGGTAGAGGAAACCAGAGTCGACAGAGATGGGTAACCTAGTGCAAAACTATCTATTTCATATTGGACACGTAAAATAAGCCTACATAAATATACCAAGTAATACATATTCCATAGACATGCATATAATATATTTAGAAGTCTAAATATAAACAGTTTGATCACCCATCCAGATAAATCTACCACCCACACCGACTTTCATAAGGAGCGTCCAACAGCGATTGAAGTCTAAACTCATGTTGGCGAAACCCTGGTACTATTCTTACGCAATGGACGTAAGTTTTGTGTCCGTTAAGTAACTAATTATGACTAAAATTAACTCTTGTCAACTAAAAACAGTTATGTATAACTAAAACTAACTTTTGATAACAAAGAAGTAAGTGTTGATAACTAAAAGTATGCGTTGGCAGCTAAAGCTAACACTTCTCGAGAGTCGGCAACTAATTATGACACTAGAAGTAGGTACCTCTTTCCTACTAAAAATTGTTATAGAAAACTAAAAGTAACCTCGAGAACTAAAAAGTAATTGTTGATAACTAAACTAAAATTATCTTCTAAGAACTAAAACGTAATTGTTGATAACTAAAATAAAATTGCTTATAACTAAAAGTAGGCAAACCTCGCTGATTAAAACTAAAATTTCAAAGACACTCTTTGTTTTGAGCAATCTATGGACTGAAGTGATCACTTAACTACTACTGTATTAGGTAATCTATAATATATACTATTAGGTCGTTGTCATAAATTATATAAATAAATAGTTGCCACCAGAATAAATTGTTTATTAACTAAAAAAATTACCAAAGGAACTCCATTCTGGGCTCTTGGTTCCCTGAGAGATATTATAATCTTCCGACGTTCTGATCACCGCCCTTCTATTCCAGTTGTGTCGTAAGAGTCGACGTCCCTCCTATGGAATGATGAAGAATAAATTGTTTTATTTTATTTATGGGATCGTTTGGTACTCAGTCGTAAAAAATCTTCCGATGCGATGTTTCGATGTTCGCTTTAAACGCCCGAGATCATTAAAAAGTCGTGAATTCGTCCTTTACATCACAAAGAAAATCGTAAAAATATTTTAAACATAAGTAATCTTTATTTTTACTACTCGACTAGGAACCACCGACCGTCCGCTTGAAAAAGTAAAAATGTTTATCAAGTCCAGTCCACAACATGTTATGAAAACATTCGATTTTAGACACGCGAAAACAAATTTAGTAGAACAATACATTCTCCCATAACAATGGTTGATTGTTTCACAACTGCAATGGCGATCATAGTTAAATAAAACATTAGATTTATTTTAACTTATGATCTTGCTAGTCAAAATATATTATCTCATACAAATCTCTAATACAATTAAGCATGACCAGACCATTTCACTTTTAAATAACAATCAATGTGTTGTCACCATTTGATTATGAACACCGCGCTTATAATAATAATGTAAGTAGTCAGTATAGACAGACATAGTCCTTTCCAATAGGGATGTTTTGGGGGTCAAAATAATTACATTCTATTTAGTCCGTATTTTAGATCATAAAAATGTATTGGACACGTATTTTTCCTTTATTCATTTTTTTTTATGCGAGAGGCGGCAGACTAGCAAGTGTGATGCCTGATGGTAAGCAGTCGACACCGCCCATGGACACACGCAGCTCTAACCGAGTTTAGGGTCGCTGCTGGCCTTAAATAAAAAATATCAAAGATACAAGGCATCAAAAGTTAAGAGTGGGAGTCTTTGACGTCACTCAGTCCCATAAAAATGCCACACTGCGTGACGTCACGGGTAATTTATTCTAATTTACAAATTAAAAAATGCGTGCCTTTTATTTTTAAATAATCTAAAAGACGGACTAGTTATAATTTATTTATTTTTAAGGCAACGATCCTGGGCCTCTCACATCCAGTTCTTGTCATCTTAGGCGTAATGGAATTAACTCACAAAATTAAACTCCATTGTCTGCTTATTTTTTTTTTATGCAAGAGGCGGCAGACTAGCATGTATGCAACTCCTGTCGAGTTCTGGGGTCGCTGCCAGCCTTTTAAATAGGAGTACGCTCGTTTCTTGAAGGCTCCCAAGTCGTAGCTGTTCGGAAAGACTGTCGCAGAGAGTTGGTTCCACAAAACCTACGCGTGAGGCAACAAATTCCTCATAAAACGTACAGTGGAGGATCGCCAACCATCGAGATGATGAGGATGGCTTTGCAATCGATGACTGTCTGATTAACTGCCTAGAGGACAATATTTATGAATTTTAAGACCCGCCCACTGGAGATTTTAATAATCAGATTTTCATCTCAATAGTTTTAAAGTCACATCACGATTGGGGGCGAATTCGATTATCAAGTCTTCTTTTGCTGCCAAAGAGTTTAGCTTCAATTTGTATAAATTAATTTTATGAACGGACTTTGAAAGGCGCTCCTACCATAGGTTTTAGTTCCAAAAACTCACACAAAGCGCTTTTATTTGTGAGTTTTAGGATTCATAGTAGGAACGTGTAGCGCTGTGGAACTGTTACCGGAGTCCGTACTTATATCTCGAAAGATTATAATCTTCAGATTTTTCAGGGCAAGGGTGAAACGCTTATCAGACTAGTTGGGGTCAAGCGCTACCTATATACTGATAAAAAAAGTAAGTTCATAAAATAAAACAGTAAGAGAGGTATGGCATAGTGAATCTTCGCTCGTACCTGTATAGCTGCCTGTCCGGGGAAGGCCCTCCACCCTAGAAAATACCGCAGCCAAATGACCTTCGGGTCGTGTTTCTGCCGGTGAGTTTTCCAGAGCTTGTGGGGGTTAGGGTTGGGCCGGCATGGCGGTGGCAATGTGATAAATTGATGTTCTCTATATATAAAAGAACATGTCCTGACTGAACGAGCAACGCAGAGCCGAAACCGCTGAGGCGAATTTTGCATGTAGGTTACATTTATGACGTAGGCGCCCGCTAAGAAGGGATTTTTCGAAATTCACCCGCTAAAGGGGGTAAACGCGGTCGAAGCCGCAGGAGCACAGCTAGTTTAATATAATATTAGTGTGATAGTGTGATAATATATTGTATCCCGAAGCGATATAGTTCATAGAACCCGTGGTAGGGGTAGCAAGTTCTCAAGTTCACAAGTCAATTATACCCATGGCTATTGTACAGTCGCATAGATTCCTCTGGTTTTAATTAACAGGTCGGTACGTCGGCGTAGAAATTGACAGGTGTCTATTCATATCCCTCTAATATCTGGTCGACTGTACCTACCCATATTTAAAATAATAGTTAACGGTATCTACCAACAAAATCCCAAGGGTAGGTAAGGTATATTGAAAAGAAAGCGATCGAAAATATGCATTTGTCCAATGTTAACCTATTTTCAGATTTTTCAGCACTCAAATCGAATACCTATATCTTCATCATCTTTTGAGCATCCATTCGTAAGCGCGTGTAATAAAATAAGAGACAAAGACGCGTACATGATATAATGACAGAGTAAACTCTTCATGACATACCGATGTTCACGCAGGCAAAGCCGCGGGTAGCAGCTAGTACATTTATATAGGAAACAAAACGAACATTGGCTGAAAAATGAAAGATATAGGTACACTCGTTTAAAAGTAAACCACACGAAACTATTTTTCCTATGGAAGTTGTAAGAATCTGAAGTTATATTACTCATCGGATCTCTCTATCTAATCAAATACTATCATCATCATCAACCCGTGTCAGTCCACTGCTGGACCTATGTCCATCAGAACATTATGACCAAAGTGGCGAACATTAGGAGAGGCATAGGTCAAACACCTGGAGGCTTTACCCATAATCGACACGCTGGACAGGTGGGTTGGCGATCGCAGGATAAATCCCTATAAATCTAATAAATCATGGAAAACATTCCTGATTTATTAATTCTCCCATATTTTTATATATGTACTTAGTTTTAAGAGTTTAGAAGAGAGAACCGTTCCCAAACCCTGCTACAGAATTATCTACCGGGATATTCAACCTCAAGGGACTTTATTAATTGGCTTTATCACGCTCATTTACATTCGCGACGCCCCTCTTGTACTTAAATAAACAATTGTGCAAATAAGATGGCATTTGTCACTTTTATCGGCCAAATTTTACCATATACAAGTCATGTATCCCATTCTACTTTAAATTTTAACGTGACCGTTATAAAGTTAAAATAAAAGTACTTTGATATAAAAACGAAAAGGTTGAATATAAATTAACATGTATTTTACGATGGGGCACCCCGAATCGCTTTGGTAATGAAACGGTTAAATTATCTAATGTACCTATAAATTGTTAATTTATTTACATACGAGGCATATACATGTTTTGGTAACCGTTCCAAAATGTATTGCTTATTTGATGACAAAGATACTTTGGCTACCATTAGGTATGTAGTGATGTAGGGGAAAAAATATGAAGAGGAGAAGAATAAGTATAGGCTCGCATAGTGTTCGCATCTTTGGGATGGATCAGCTAAATACCAACTTGAGGCGTTGGAGGCAATCGAGAGGCGTGCCAGGAGACTCACTCCCTCTGCGACGCAACATTTCAAAGTCTTGATCACCGTCGTAAGGTTGCTGGGCTCTCGGTCTTCTATCGGTTGCATTTTGGAGAGTGTGCTACGGAATTATTCAATTTAATTCCATCTGCCCCTTTTTACGTACGAGCAGGGACACGGCGAGGAGACACCGATTTATGGTTCCAAAAACTCGCACAAAGCGCTTTGCCTCTTCATTCATAGTGCGAACGGCTAAACTGTGGAACTCTTTGCCGGAGTCCGTGTTCCCCGAGGAATATAATCTTCAGATTTTCAAGGCGAGAGTAAATCGGTTTTTGATGGGTAAGCGCGCTTCATCTTAGGCTTCAACATCGCTTAACATCAGGCTAGTTGAGGTCAAGCGCTACCCATTCAATAATAAAAAAAAGGCTTTTTCCCGTACATGTGAGCTCTGGACTGAGGTGCTGTGTTCAAAGAATGTTACGAGTTGACCACAGATTAGCCGCTTGCTCATCTGCCATCCTAAGTGATAAATAAAACGATCATAGGTCTGACAACTCTACTAAAGGACCAACATTCTTCTTGACTCGAGTCGAATCACCTGTCAGTCTTCCACATAAGCCACTGACACCTCAGAGAGCAGGGGAAAGCTGAACATCTATCTATACTTTTAATAAATCTGTAGAGAGGTCAATTCTGTACATGAAATATTTTTTCAAAATAACTATCAGGGGGTGATTAGTGTTCGATACTGAAGCCAAAAATGCAATCAGTAAATTTTTTTTCTGTCTGTCGGTCTGTCTGTATGTTCGTTATAGAAAAAAAACTACTGGATGGATTTTAACGAAACTTGGTACGATTATTCTTCATACTCCTGGGCCGGTTATAGTATACATTCATCACGCTACAATCAATAGGAGCAGAGCAGTGACGGGAAGTGTTGGGAAAACGGGAGAAATATTCATCTGTATGTTTGATCGCACATCACGCGAAAACTGCTGCATGGAATTAAAGGCGGTTTTCACCAATATATTGCTAGAGGTCTAACTTAACCTTTAGGTACCATTTTACGGAATTCCGTTATTTTTGAAACCCGATATACACGCGTGCGACGCCGCCGGCACAGCTAGTCAATAATATTACTCTTCAGTCTCTTAATAACAAACCCATTAATATAACTCTTCTCCATTGCAGGGCGTCCACAAGGATTCGAAGACCTCCAAGGGCCACCACGACAAGGAGGACCACCATGGGAAATACCATGACCACGGTGGGCACGACAAGAGCCACCACCAGGAGTCCGGCCATTATGGGGACCATCACCATGAAGAGCATGGGAAGAAACACGCCAAGGTATGAGGCTATCAGAGAGTCGGCTGAGCGCATGCTATGCCTATGGTATTGCAGGCTTCCATAGCCATTGTGCCACCATAAAGGTGGCAGCTATAAAAAGCGCATTGCATGCGATGTCCCTGGTGTTACAGACTTCCAGCCTTTTTCTACCCTAGTGGTAGCAAAAAAGCTAGGATAGCAGTGACTGAGTACTGGTTTGAGTACTTATAATAGTCTTGCAGGTGTAATCACAAACGTTACTATGTGGCGTGCGAACGCGCAGGTACCCAACCCAAAAGCCTATAGGATTTTGGGCACTGTGCGTCAGCGCGTCGGATAAATAAATAACCCAAGACATGCCACGCTGGGCCTCACAGCGCCATCTAGCCCCAAACTAAGCCGAAGCTTGTACTATGGTTACTAGACAACTGATAAGCTTACTTAGATACATTTTTTTTTGTAAATAAATACATATTATACATAGTAAACACCCAGACCAATACAAACAGACATGTTCATAGTAACGCATAGTAACGTTTGTGAATACGGCCGTGAGAAAGCTAGAGAAGGTTACAAATTGCTAGTTCTACCCTCCAAGAGATAGGTGTTTCCGACTTGAAAGAAGTTTATGTGGTGCTAAACTGCAAATCATTACCTTAGATGGGTGTCCATTAGTCAAGTAATGCTTTTTTTTGACAAGTCCAGTCTCTTGTTTCTATGATCTCTTTCTCATATTGGTTTCATTGGCAATGAGCATCTTGGCCTCCCCTTTATCCCGCCATTACGGCATCAGCTGAGTAGCTTTTCATACACTTTTTTCTGTGAAACTCTAAGACTAGATTTAAGCCACTATAGCAACTTGAATTGGTACATTTTATACCTATGTAGTAAGTATGTTCTAAGAGAGGTATAGCGAATCTTCGCTCGAATTGAGCAACCCGTTCTGGGAAGGACCTCCACCCTATAGAATACCGCAGCTAAATGACCTCTGAGTCGTGTTTCTACCGATAAGTAGGATTTCCGGAGCTCGTGGGGGGTTAGGGTCGGGCCGGCATGGCGGTGGCTACTGACAGGTAACTGATCAGTTTCTTGTCCATTGTCACAGCGACTTGGGCTTCTCTTTCGCTTTCCATCAGGCGCAGGGAAGCAATTATGTCGAGCTACTATAAAAAAAATGTATATTCGAAAATTTGCTGTGATAAATGATTTCTATTCCATTCTAAAAGAGTCACCGGGTCAGCAAAATGTCAAAGGCATACTAATACAAGACAAGAAATTCTTTGTTGATCAACTACCATTCTAGTATGAAGAGTCGGGCAAGCACTCTAAAGGGCACAGCACGAAAGGCAGCCACGACATCCACAAGAAAGAAGAGTACGAGAAGAAAGTGGAGTTCTTCGAAGAAGAAGGTGACTCAGCAGAAGAGGAGAAACATGGCGGGTACCACAACGAGCGCGACCACAAAGCGGTGAGTTGTTCGCCAACATTTGTCTATGATCATCATCATCAGCCTATTGCAGTCCACTGCTGGACATAGGCCTCTCCAGTTGTTCGCCATCTGGAGGATATACCCATAATCGCCACGCATCAGGGGATGATTAGTGATCGATACTGATGCCAAAAATGCAATCAGTAAAATTTATGTCTGTCTGTATGTTCGTTATAGAAACAAAAACTACTCGACGGATCTTAACGAAACTTGGTTCAATTATTTTTCATACTTTTAGGTAGGTATAGTATACTTTCATCACGCTACAATCAATAGGAGCAGAGCAGGGACGAGAAGATAGATAGATAGATATTCTTTATTGCACAAAATACACAATAAGTACAGAAAAGGTGATACAGACATCTTGTGGTACAATCTAGGCGGTCTTATCGCTAGTAAGCGATCTCTTCCAGACAACCTTCAGGTATAGGAAGTGTAGATTTCTGAAGAGAGGGGCAAAGTCGTGCAAACTGTTAGAAGTGTTGAAAAAACGGGAGAAAATTTTATTTGTATGTTTGATCGCGCATCACGCGAAAACTACTGCATGGAATTGAATGCGGTTTTCACCAATGTATTGTTAGAGGTCTAACTTAAAATGTAGGCACCATTTTATGGAAGTCCGTTTTTTTTAAACACGATATACACGCGTGCGACGCCGCTGGCACAGCTAGTTTTATAAGAAAACCCCGAAAATACTAAGAAGTCAATTCACACAAGGTCACTCGCCACATTACAAAAGAAATCAAATTCAAATCGATTTTGCCGCGTCCGTAACAGAAGTCCAAATTGATTTCCACAAAAACATACTTCGTTGAACTTTCGCGTTCTTTTTCACCACGTTCATCAACCTTCAACCCTGTTGCATCCGATTTTTAATCGTGAATAATCCGGTGAGACTGAACAGTTACAAAAGAGTCGTTTGTTCGGAAACATTTTCGTGGCCAAATTAATTTGCATTCGGGCACGGTGTTTTGCCGTTGTAAAGCCGTATAATTGGAGCGGGCGAGATAATCTACAAGTTTAACTAACATAGATGTAGTCTATGAAACTATAAATATATGTCTCCGGAAAATAGCAAGAATCGTAAGTTGATCAAATTCCTAGGTAGTTGATAAACTTCCGGAAAATAATAAACGGCATTTGAAATGTATTATTTAACGTATGTATTTTAGTAAAGTGATCAATTTACGGGGTCTTGCCGTTAAATCATCCGACGAAGGTGAGGTGAACGTTGATTGGTTCAATGGCTCATGTGGTGTTATCCCGGCAACCAATCAAGGAACAGTGTATTAAGTAGCGGGTAATAGTGCACCGTTAAATAGTACATTGAGCAACGATTGGCCCATTTGAGAACGATTTTACTTGTGTCAAACTCGTAAATTATTAAATTACTGCCAGGCTACCGTAAGTTGATCAATTAACTGAAATCCATTGCGTTAAATAATACATTTCAACTACCGTTTATTAGATTCCGTAAGTTAATCAACTACCTAGGAAATTGATCAACTTACGATTCTTGCTATTTTCCGATGACATATACACTACTTATATACTATGGGATGTAAGGGAGCGACCTATCATCTTTCCGCTCCAAGCCACCCTCACCTGCCCTTGGTGCATTCTGAATAACGAACGAGGCCGATGACGTGCAACAGCGGCACCGGAGCGAGAAGCTACGCCCTGCGATCTACAACCTGCCTGCCCTAGCGTGGCGATTATGGTAGTATGACCTCCAATGTTGATGTCCTGACCAAATTAAAAGTGAACCCTGTCCAACAAAAAAAAATTGAAACCCATCAATAATTGACGGAAATAAAATAAAATTTATATGTACATTGTACATTACAAATTAAGAACCTCCTCCTTTTTAGGGTTCCGTAGCCAAAATGGCAAAAACGGGACCCTTATAGATTCGTCATGTCTGTCTGTCTGTCTGTCTGTCTGTCCGTCCGTATGTCACAGCCAGTTTATTCCGAAACTATAAACGCTACATTACTGAAATTTGGTACGTAGATGTATTCTGTAAACCGCATTAAGATGTGAAAATAAAATCAGAAAAAAATCCAAAATTTTTGGGGTTCCCCATACATAGAACTGAAACTCAAAAAATTTTTTCATCAAACCTATACGTGTGGGGTATCTATGGATAGGTATTTGAAAATGATGTTGAGGTTTCTAACAACATTTTTTTCTAAACTGAATAGTTTGCGCGAGAGACTCTTCCAAAGTGGTAAAATGTGTGTCCCCCCCCCCCCCCCCGTAACTTCTAAAATATGGGCATGATAAAACTGAAAAAAATATATAATGTGTATTACTATAAAAACAAATTTGGTTTGAATGAAATCTAGACAGTAGTTTTTTTTTTAAACGTCATAAATCAAATTACCCAATTTTTTCATTTAATCAGTGGTACGGAACCCTACGTGCGCGAATCCGACTTGGCCGGTTTTTTTTTTTTTATAATAGCTCGACATAATGGCTTCCCTACGCCTGATGGAAAGCGAAAGAGAAGCCCTAGTCGCTGTGACAACTGGCAAGTAACTGGCTAGTTACCTGTCAGTTGCCACTGTCATGCCGGCCCAACCCTTACCCCCCCACGAGCTCCGGAGACCCTACTCACCAGCAGAAACACGACCCGGAGGTCATTTGGCTGCGGAATTCTATAGGGTGGAGGTCCTTCCCCGGACGGGCAGCTCAATTCGAGCGAAGATTCGCTATGCCCTACCTCTGTTAGGGTCTTTTGGAGTCAGTTAATAAAAGAAGGGCTAATATTGTTTTAATTTTAAAGAGAAGAATAATTTTATTGCAATTAAGAAAATAAATATTATGTGTACATGTACAGTCAGTGAAATAGGTACAAGAAACGAAACATTTGCTATTAAATTGTACTAAATATAATTGACTCAACCAGAAATCGAACCTCGAAAAGATCATCCGCTCTTTATGAGAATTCTTTACGCAATACGCCCACGATCGTATATTGAGCAAGCAAGCACCTAAATAATTGGAAAGAATTACGGATCTAGATCATTGTCAAATTATCTCCACGAGAAATACCTACTTCGCGAGTGTCGATGACCATTTTGCCAAAAACTTGCATCAGAAAAATGTCTAGACTAGTCTGGAATTACAATACCTACATTTCGTATTTTGAACTAAATATTCTTTTGAATCTAGATCTTTCAGTGTTTACACAAAACTGAAAGTTGTTTACTTATATTTCTGTCGTGACAGTCGGTCAATTGAAGTTAATTCAATTGTGATTATGAAAAGAGTTAATTGTTTGTATTTTTTTTGTGATCACGACCTAAGCTACGCCTGTTTAGTTATTACTTTAAAGCGATTGCCAATGACCTAGGTACCTACCGTCTATGACCTAAGTAACTACCTATAAATAAACATCGCATAGTTACAAAAAACTGAAACTAAAAGTGACAATAAATATGGAAGTCTACTATAGTGTACGAACTATAGTGGAAATCTACTAGTTTGTGCACTATAGTAGATTTCGAGATTCGTATATTTTTTTTCGAAAGTTCAAATTAGTAAAACCCGCACATTACCGATTTGATTTTAAAATAAAAAAAATCGATTTAATTAAAAAAAAACTTTCAATCGATAAAATGAACTAAATATTTTTAGGTTAAATATTAAAAAAAAAACATTATAAAATGATTCAATTCATAAATTTCACGTGCAAAATGACTTCGCGGTTATTTAAATTAATAAATGAATTTCATGAAACTTACAAAATCGTATCAAATCGCTACTTATCAACATTGACAATACAATTTTTTTCGAACAACAATAATTATTGAAGGTCAGCAGATTTACTCCTAAATGCTTTATCGAAGTTTCGAGTTGTTACGAAACCACTCTTCTCGATGTTGCTCGAAGGTTTGGGCTTTTGAGACTATACTAGGTCAAATAAATAGATTGCTTTTTAGGAACAAATGGTGTTAGGGTATTTTATTGTCAAATTAACTATAAAATTTACCCAAACAAAACAACGATGTGTCCAAAGCATAGAGTCTATTATCAATTTTTAAAAGATCAACATGCCTATCTGGCTGTAGACCTTTACATGATGGATCAAGTAGAAGAATACACATTTAACCGAAAAACTTTTTTGGTTTTTTTTTTTTGGTTTTTTTATTGGGTTCATCCAAACTGTGGCGACATCGTGATTTGAGAACGATTTGTACCGCATCAAGCTCTGTTGCGTAATTTTAAAAAGCTAAACTAGATAGAAATAGATAGAACATCTATATTTATAGATAGAAGGAAAAGTGGCGAACATTTTGAGAGGCTCATGTCCAGCAGTGGACTGACAAAGGCTGATGATGACGATGATAGTAAAACATACGTAGGCTCAAACAGACAGACAGAATCGACTTTGTTAGATAGATACTATTTTGTGATAAAAATTACAAGCGAAGCGTACGATAACTGTAATATGTACATTGTTGTGCTTGTCCTATTCAGTTCAGAGTAAATAAACTATAGGACGTAGGTAATATTACCTAAATGCGAAGTGTCGAGACAATGTGAATCCGAAACGTCACTTGTCGGTTTGGGAGTAGGAACCCTGATATTGTTGCAAAATTTTGATACAGTTTTTAGCAAATTATAGCATTAACTAGGCTAGGTCAATTATTATGCGTATGACCTTGAATCGAAAAAAAATTCAACTACCTATTACAAATAAGTCGCAAAAAAGTCTTTAATAAATAACAAAGTATTACAATGGGTACAAGGATAAAGGTTCTGATATAATTATGTGGACGAAAGGTACTCAAATAGAAAGAAGAAAAAGAAATACATGTTTGTAGGAATAGACTCGTCCCTTCGAAAAGTGGAAGTACCTCCGCCGAGCTAGGTGATCGTGCTCGGAGACCGCGGTCCGATGGGTCATCTTGGATTTTCGTATATATAGCGAGTCGTGATGAAAACTTCGTTTGCGCGTTGTTTGGATTCTGTATTGTAGCGATGTATAGATAGATGTTGCTACATGTCGCTACATGTTAAACAACCAATTAGCTAAGAAAACGACTTTAATAATATGGTGACAATGGGATTAACTAGAAAGTACACCCTTCCGAACAAAAAAAAGAATTTTTCAAATCCATTAACGATTCTCGGCGATATGTGGTAACAAAAATACAACAAAATAGATTTTTTTTTGAAGTCGGTTAAATATATTATATCTACAAACTGAAAGGGTCACAATGATATCAACTCCCTATGGATGTCGTAGAAGATGTCGTAGAAACGGGCAGCTGTTTTTCCATTACATTAATAATAATAGCTCAAAGAACTACAAGTTTCCATCACACAATCCTAGACGAGCACATACCATGTTTTTTATTTTTTACTAGCTGTGCCAGCGGCGTCGCTCGCGTGGATATCGGGTTTCAAAAATAACAGACTTCCATATAATACCCATCTATACCTTGTGCCTAAGTTTTAAGTTAGACCTCTAGCAATACATTGGTGAAAACCGCATTCAATTCTATGCAGTAGTTTTCGCGTAATGCGCGTTCAAACATACAGGTTTAAATTTCTCGCGTTTTCCCAACACTTCCCGTCACTGCTCCGCTCCTATTGATTGTAGCGTGATGAAAAGTATCCTATAACCTGCCCAGGAGTATGAAGAATAATTGTACCAAGTTTCGTCAAAATCTGTTCAGTAGTTTTTTTTTCTATAACGAACATACAGACAGACAGACAGACAGACAGACAGACAGACAAAAATTTTACTGATTGCATTTTTGGTATCAGTATCGATCACTTATCACCCCGTGATAGTTATTTTGAAAAAATATTTTATGTACAGAATTGACCTCTCTACAGATTTATTATAAGTATAGATAAGAAGTATGATAAATGTTATGTAAAGATTATGAATGATGAATCGTGCAGTATGTTTGCAGATGTTCTAGACAACCTCCTTGAAGACATGTCATTGATCAAAATAATTAATCATTGCATTAAAACATCTGTTTATTTTTTCTTAGAAATAATATTATATGGACATGGGGACGAATGGACACGTTTTTTTAGTTTCGGCTTATGAAAAGTACCTAAAAGAGAGGCCCATATCGCTATGGCAAGGAACAAGTTACCTAAACATTCACTTCTAAGTTTTTCAAGTGTTATTTTTCCATACTAGTAGATAGAGGTATTCAAGAGAAAGCTTTACATATGTGTGTGTATGTCTTATACATATACTTAGTACCTATTGCACCCGAGCGAAGCCGGGGCTAGTGAAATGTAAAATCAATAAAAAAATTGTAAGCAAGGTTTTGTAATAACAGCTAGATTTAATAAGTTGAAAACTAGAAAAAGAACCATTTACTTTAAAAGAATGTTTTTTATCAGACCGTTTTCACAAATAAAGCTTAACGTCTTAAAAATAATGAGAATAAGACCCGCTGGTCTTAATAACGGAAGCTAATCTTATTAAAAGCCTAATGGTGACTTCATAACAGCTTAAGGCTGTATAGTAAAAGTTATCTTTGCCTCACCCACGCTACCGTTATCTAAAGAAAATACGTATTCTACTCGTACTTTTAAATTGAATGCAAGAAGTTAATTCTTTAAGTGTACTTGTTTTTATCTACTTGTAAATTAATGTGCTGCTTTTATCTATACTTATAATAAATCTGTAGAGAAGTCAATTCTGTACATGAAATATATTTTCAAAATAACTATAAGGGATCGAAACTGATGATGCCAAAAATGCAATCAGTAAAATTTTTGTGTCTGTCTATCTGTTCGTTATAGAAAAAAAAAACTACTGGAAGGATTTTAACGAAACTTGGTACAATTATTCTTCATACTCCTGGGCAGATTATAGTATACTTTTCATCACTAGGAGCAGAGCAGTGATGGGAAGTGTTGGGAAAACGGGAGAAATTTTTATCTGTATGTTTGATCGCGCATCACGCGAAAACTACTCCATGGAATTAAATGCGGTTTTCATCAATGTATTGCTAGAGGTCTAACTTAAAATTTAGATAGAACTATTTTATGGAAATCCGATGCTTTTGAAACCCGATATCCACGCGTGCTACGCCGCCGGCACAGCTAGTAGTTAATAGTTTTATGAAGTAGCAACTGTAAATGTGTTCTGTGGGTGTCGTGGGCGACGACTAAGGGAATATCAAGGAACGGGCAGCAGCGTTTACCTGGCTACAAATAAAACATACTGCGGTCGCCAACACGCCTGCCAAGCGTGGTGATTACGGGCAAATCGCCGTTGACAATTCTTATTGGGTGGGATTAGTGTTGCCCAAATTCAGTCTTGGTCTTGCAGTCTTGGTCTTGTTCTTGCGTTTTTGCAAGACCAAGACCAAGAACAAGACCGCGTATTTTGAGCAAGACCAAGACCAAGACTGACCGTGCAAGACTTGAGCAAGAACAAGACCTAGCCTGCAAGACTCTTGCGTCTTGCAGCTAGGACTTAGCGCTATTTCACTGAGTAGTTAGGTGTAACAGTTAGGTGTATAGGTAGGTACGCTTAGGAATTCTATGAGACGCAAAAAACTGTATCAAAGAATATGAAAAACTGGACCTATGCGCATTACGACTAATACCATAAACATAGCGAATAAAAAAATATATATTAAAATCAAACTGAGTGCATGCATAGTTATGTTTTAACCATCGGCACTTTGATAATGCGGCATCAAAGGTTTTGTACTTACTTCTCAAAGAAATTTGCCGCTTTTCGGAAGTACATGGTTATGATACACGCGCCGGCGGCTTCTTTTGAAATCTTAAACAATCGTTGCCGCCACGCCGAAATCATAACATTTGACACTACATATTTGATTGCCGCCATAGGGCGTAGGTATACTCATGCAAAATAATTTCGAATTTTAAGAGTACCTACAGGTGTTCCAAAAAATAAGTAAGTTTCAGAGTGCTTAGAATGAAAATGAATACATTATACTAATCACGCAAGTAGTACTAAGATTAGGATAAAATGGTAAGGATAGGTAGTAGATGTCATATTAATTCATTCTAGTAAGTATATCGCGTGTAAAAAGACCCTTAACGAAGCCGTGAACTACATGTTCTCCTGGTCATGACGAACATCGTTAGTTCTAGAAAAATACCTGGGAAATGTATGGTTACCGAGATATTGACCTTCAAAGTTAAAAAAAAAATTACGTTTTTCATATTAACGCTTTTAAAACGTAATTACTAACATTTCTTCTAAAGAAACCATATCCCAATTTAGAATATTTCTCAGCAAATAAGGCCATTCAAATCACGGCCCGCAATGTACATCGCACGCGCACACACAGTCACTACCTATCCCTTGTAGCGACAGCAGCGCACGCACACGCGGCGCGCGTCAGATGTTCGCGCGAGGTCAACGACACAAAGGGCGCGAGCGGAAAACTATAGCTCGACTCGACCCTGTTACCTTACCTAGGTAGGTACATTGCTTAGGGTACCTTTGACGTAGGTGTAAGTAAGTATGTGGCTACTCTTACGTGTTCGTTGAAATAAGAAGCACACAGTTCTGAAAAGAACTATGTATTTCACTCTTTCGTGTGTTTCACTGATGGTGGCTCTGAAAAGAGCCGTGGTTACTCTTCCGTGTGTTTCAATGAAGTGGCTCCGAAAAGAACCGTTGTCACTCTACGTGTGTTCAATGGATGGTGGCTCCGAAAAGAGCCGTTTTCTACACTGCTGGACACCGAGCACTGCACGCACACCGCACAGCTAATCGACGCGCCGCGTAACAACACACGACGCCAACGAAGACGCACGCATGCGCGAGCCCAAGTAGTCGCGTCGTGTGCCTCGCAGTTCGAAGACGCGCGCATGCGCGAGCCCAAGTCGTCGCGTCATGTGCCTCGCAGTTCCTCTCGTGCGCACTGCGCGCCTCGCCGCTCGCTGCCGGAATGAGAGCAAGAGCGCGCGCGCCAATTTCATTCATCATGACTGCGCTGCGCGAAAGCCGCGACCGTCTGGCGCCATCGTGCGTGCGAGCGAGACGGATACATCCTGCATCCCTTTCCCCCTACACGTGCCACATTTAGTATTGTTACCTAATCTGTTTGTTTTCTGTATCATTTATTTACCTTCTGATCGGAGTTTTACTTCTGCCTCAAGAACCTTCAAGAAGAAATTACCAGCTACTGGAAGAGAATAGCAGACCACTCTGCTCCCCTACTGGCAACTAGGCACCCTCTGCCTACCACTTGCTAAAAGTACATAAGTCAATGGCCAATTACAACAATCATCTCATTTCCATAATTTTATCGACATACGGAATGCATTACCTACCGTAATCTCAGTTGGGGATCTTGATCTCAGATCGTGTTAGGGGCTCCTGGGGGCTTGAAAATACTGCGTTCATTGATTTATTTTCGATGGAGAAAAGATAAATACCTACCTACCTAATTGTACATGTTAGTTTGTATCATGCATGATGTCCACTCGAGATCGAATTTCCGCCAATCGGTGCTGCTAATCTCGTAGGAGACTAGCCTGTCAAGTACGCACAGTTGTAATCCGATTCGAATCATATCATTCCGACCGGAGCATCGGATAGAGATCGGTCGCATGTCTTAACGTGGTTTCCGATGCACTGGGGTGTAAAACCGGCACTACCCTGGCTCCGGAGCTGCTACTAACTAATTTCTTTAATAAAAAGAAATACCTACCTATGAACAACTTTAGAAACAACCTGGAATTCGAACCCGGGACTTCTCGATTGACGGATGACACCTGCGACCAATAAACAGACCAATGAATCGATCTTATTAGGCACATAAAGCAGGTAGCGAAAACTTGCATTTAATTTCAGTCGTGTTGCAATTCAGGTAGAATTTGCTATTAACTTTTCTGCAGGATTGCATGATATTTAATTGACGATTTTCAAATTCAGTTATTTATTATTAAAAGATGGTATAATATGTAACTTTTTTTCTTCATACAAATAGCGCATTCCAAGCGCCTGAGGGAATTCTATCATTTTCCTTATTCGGATTCAAGGACGAAATTAGAGTTTCACAATCAGAAGAGCATTTCTAATAGTCAAAATGTAAGTAGGTACTTGTTGACTACCAAGTACATAAAACAATACATAAGTAAACTCTTAGAAAAGCCAGAAATTATTAAAATGATACTTTACGTAGGGCCCTTCTTACGTACCTAATTGTTAGGTAATTGAGACGTATTGAAATTGAATTATGTTTGAAGAGACTACTTATGTTTAAAAACATGTTTAATTTTACCCCGAGTAGGTATCTACCTACGACATAATCAGTAAAACATAAAATACCTGTGAAAAAATACGATAATTTCTATTGCCGACATTGCCGTGGGTGGTGGTGTTGCCATTAGAGCATTCAAATAAATAACTTTTATTATTTAAAGTAATAATTTTATCAAGACAATAAAATGTATCATTTATTTCATAATTGGGTGTAAGTTAGCTAGCTAACCAAGTTTTTACGTAAGTAGGTACATTTGCAGCGTATAAGTAAATTATGGGCGGTTATTAACCTGGTTATTGGTATCAGAACCTAATGATAAATTGTTGAATGCAACACATTAGCGATGAATAATACTAGAAAAACAACAACTCCAATCATTAGGTGGTAACTTCTGTAACCTTAAACGCTCAGACTCCATAAAATTTAGGTACCTACTTATAGCAAAAATGTTAAATGAGTGAGAATTATTACATTGCCTTAGCAACTTTCAATAACGTGTATTATTGATGCAGATTTGTTAACTAGTTTAATTTGATTTTTAGGTGAATTACTTATTAGGTATTTTAAATAAATTTTATTAATTAAAATTATTACTAGTTAAGTAACTAGGTACTGTACAGTATATCCATTTAACTAATCGCTAATCTGATTTTGTAATTTACCGCAAGCAAAACAAAATTATGTAACCTAGTTTTTAAATGGCAACATCCGCGCGCGCGCGGCGACTCAAAGGATTTCTTTCTGCGCTTCCGCGGAAGTTAGGTACCTAATTTTTCAGTTCGGTTCTAAACAACATCGAATGCGTTTTGATTTCGGATAATTTCGCCTCGTTGTGTATTTTTCTTTTGTGTTGAGTTGAGTGTTATTTGTTGTGTTGTGCTGTGGTCAGTGACTAGTGTCGAAGGTGCCATTCCATGCATACAGCGCTTGCGAGTACGTTAACATGGTGTAGGTACGGTATGGCCATACATGGAAAAGTGCTTCTGAGGCACTGCGGCTGTATTCATCGTTCGTTCCACTTGGTACCAGAACGATGGAGCTCCGCCATACATTGTGAGACCCGGCCGTGAGCAATGGCTTGGCAACCAGTAGATCGGGCGGTTCAGGCCCCATACGTGGCCCGCGCGTTCGATAGACTTGACTAACTTGGATTTCATTTTGTGGGGCTTCGTCAAGGACCTTTATGAAGGTTTTCGACCGCCCACTCGCTCATGGAGGGTCGCCAGTTCGAGCCACATCTTGTCCGCTTGGAGAGACCTACACTAGAAGACAACGAGTACTAGGTAAGTACTTAGACCTCATTTAAGGAGACGCGACACTACAGTCAACACGAGCTGCGATTTATGGCGAAGTATGGAAGCATAACAAATGCCAGTGACGTCGCCTATTGCGTCATGTCGTTTGTCTTAAAACCTGTGATTTCATACATTCAAAATAAGTATTTTTATGTGTAAAATAAGGGTACAATAGGTAGTTTAAACTTATTATTGTAGTTCTCATAAATTTCTATCGCACGAGCGCGCGTTCGCGTAGGTATCTAGCGAAAGAGCGGAGACATGCCGCGCGCCGGCGACCGCGCCGCGCGCGAGACATAGGCACCTACGCGCTGTACATTGCGTGGTCTTGAAAACAGCTGTTTTTTTACTCATAAAAACCAAAATCATTTCCCTGTCAAAATATTTGAAAATAGTACTCAGCTATAGGAACAGAATGCGTAGTTTCAGGCTTCGTTAAGGGTTTTTAAACTAATTACTTAGGTACTATTATTGTACATTTGTACATATCATAGGAAATGTTTATTAAGAAACAGTTACTTCCATGGAAAACGACATATAGGTCAGTTGATTTTTCGAATTTCTTATCAAATCTTCAGTTATTTATTAATCTGCTTGATCTTTACTATGGCTATGTTAATTCAAGCTCACAATGTTCCAATTCTAATACGTTTTTCTAAGATTTAAAGTAAACTTTAATAAATAGTAATAGACTAATAAGTAATTGCAAGACTTGCAAGACTCTTGCTGCAAGACCAAGACCAAGACCAAGACTGGGAGCGCAAGACCAAGACCAAGACCAAGACCAGGTGTATTGGCGCAAGACCAAGACCAAGACTGGCTAAGTCTCGTCTTGTTCTTGCATTTGGGCAACACTAGGTGGGATTATGTCCAGCAGTGGACTTGCAGGCTGATGATGATGAAAGTGGTTGAAGGACTCCTCAGTAAAATTAATGCCTTTTTGGGTGTTTTTCTATGTATTTATTTACAAAAAAAAGGTATCTAAGTAAGTTTGTCAGTTGTCTAGTCTGTACCCATAGTACAATCTTCGGCTTAGTTTGGAGCTAGAGGGCGCTGTGTGGCCCAGCGTGGCATGTCTTGGGTTATTTATTTATTTATTTTACCTGAAGATCGTCTGGGAATGGTTTGTTATGTGTTTTCCTGTAACGCTTTCTGCAATAAAGAATTTTGTTCAGTTGAGCTCAAATCACCCCTTCTTTTAACATTCTCTACTCAAAAGTAGTCTGGAAGAGATCGCTTGTAGCGATAAAACCGCCTACATTGTACAACAGATGTTTATTATACCTAGTTATTAAGTCAACTATATTTATATCATCATCATCATCATCCTATTGCAGTCCACCGCTGGACATGAGCCTCTCCAGTTGTTGGCCACTTACGTCAAACATTAGGCTTAACCATAAACGCCAAGCCGGGCAGGCGGGTTGGCGATCGCAGGGCGTAGCTTCTTGCTCCGGTGACGCTGCTGTCCGTCATCAGCCTGTGGTATTTAGCTACACCTTCAATTGTGATGGTTATACCGCCACCAGTCGGTTGCCAGAGCTTCGTTTGTTATTCAGCAAGATGCACCACGGGCAAGTGAGGGTGGCTTGGAGCGAAATGATGATGGGTCGTTCCCTTACATCCCCATTACTTATATGGTGTGCGCTATAGAATATCTATCTAAGACCTAATTTCTTACTAGACTCTTGTTTGATTCCAGGGCGGGCAGTTCAAGAAGGGCAATCTTAAGGCCGACCACCACCAACACCACAAGGGCGAATCGGGACACTTCCAGAAGGGGGGGCACGCGCACGGTCATAAGGTATGTGCTCAAGCAGTCAAGTGATACTCTCCTTTTTGTAGAGGCATTGTAGTCCATAAGGGATCCCCACACCGGCATGTTTTGAACGCAATGTCAAAGCAGCGTCGACGCTACGCTAGGGTTGCCATCACCTAAATTGACGGCGCCGGATAACACGGACATTTGGGCGAAGTATGGCTTTTTCCCCGGAAACTTCACAATTTTCTCATTCATTTTTTATTATTTTGCCATGCCCTATTAATTGTGGGTTTATCGCTTATGCATATGAATTTTCAAAAGTGTCCGGATTTCACCCGGTCACTTTTAAAAGCCTCAGCTAGACGGACACCGGACGCCCTTCAAACTAGGACAAATCCGGGGAAACCCGGACGGATGGCAACCCTACGCTACGCCAACAACGCTGAGTGGCATGCTGACCGCCGCGTTTGCGCAGCGCAGGCGTCGCGTCAACTCATCGCCTGCGCTGCGCAAATACGGCGTTCGGTAGCCAAAAAAAAAATGCAAAACATATTTTATATAAGTATATATGCCCCACCCCGACACATTGACATCATCCTCCCCCCTTCCGCGCCGCATAGCCTAGTAAGCCGCAGACGCAGGTCGCGCGGGAGGGAATCCTGAAAAAGAAGGAAAAGCACCCGGGAAGACAGAGCCGGAGAAGACGCCCGGGCAGAGATCAAGAACGATCGAGGCCGCACGCGAGGCCTTCCAAGAGGGACCTCTCAAGACCCCGTAGTAGTAGTAGGCAGCTAGTCGGCGCCAGCGTTGACGAAGCGTCGACGTTGCGACGGCGACGTTGCGACGGCGACGTTCAAAAGACGCTCGAAAAACGCCAGTGTGTGACGCCCTTAAACTTAACATGATCAAAATGACAAAATATTAATAGAAAACTTTGTAGGTATTACTCGTATAAATAGGTATTTAGTACGTAGTAATAGTTAGTAGTATATAGGTACTCCTTATAGACTGGTGATTTTCCTGTTTTAAATCAAACCAATTAAAATTGGTACTGACAGCTGTCATTCCAATCATGTTATATTTTATGGACATTCATCAAGCATTTTCACGCTGCCTCCAGAGGGAGGAGTGTGGGACTCACACCTCCCAGAATGGGAGGATATACCCACTAAACTCCCCTGTGTCGCCAATGGGCAGCAACTTGTAAGGATACCCCTATCCTTCAACCTTCAACTGCATACTTCCATGCTACGGGTAGCTGCTTATCCAAGTCTGCCACAGAGAACAAACGGCGGGCACTCCTGGTCCGGTGAAGGCAACCAAATTTCGGCCGCAAAATGCCTAATTTAAAAAATAATCGTCCATAGATCCTCTAAGTAATTAACCCTTAGCATCTAAAGGACAAAAAGTTGAAATATTAATAAAATTTCAGGACGAATACTCAAAATCTAAAAGCCCTAAAATGTAATTAAAAAATCAATCTACGTAATGCCTAAAGGTGCGAACGAATAAGGGTCTTATCCTTTCAATAACAAATACGAAAATTCTTTCACAAAACTCAGAGACGTCACTTCCAGAAAGGTTTGATTGAATCAAATTATTTGCATTTTTCACTTACATAAAAATAATTCCCCAAATCCTACCAGCAAAACAAGGTAATTCGGACTTTATATAGTTAGCTATTAAACTCAAAGTTGTTATAACCAATGTTAGATATTAAATTTAAACAGCCTTTACCGACGTATCAACAAGTACAAAGTAATTTTTCCCTTAAATATAAAGGCATAAATCTTATATTTAATTTAGACAGAATTGGAAAACCTCTTTTATATTGGCTAGCTTATTAGGTTTGAGGCTTTGAACTGGTCTTTGAGCGATTTCGATTGAAAACTGTTTTTTATTGATGTTAAAGAAAATGTTATTTTAGTCTCTGACAGGAGTAATACTGTAAAGAATCATTATAGACTGGCCTAGACCTGAAAATTGTCAGCTGGTTTTTAATCCAAGGAAGCACCATTTGCAATCCACGACAATACATTTGCATCTGTTCGTTCGTGGTGCATACTGCTGAATAACAAACGAGGCTCTGGCAACCGACTGGTGGCGGTAAAACCATCATCATTGATTGAACGCGTTGCTAAATACCACAGACCGATGACGGGCAGCAGCGTCAACGGAGCGAAAAGCTACGCCCTGCGATCACCAACCCGCCTGCCCACCGTGGCGATTATGGGTATATCCTCCAGATGTTTGGCCTGAGTGAGCGTTTTGTAAAAAAAGTAACTTCCGAGACCTACGTACGCCGCAATGCAGGCATGTAGAGAATACTTTTACGCATACTTTACACCAGAGCTACACCTGGGTTATGTGAGGCTTTCATATGTAGCGGAGAATACTCACTAAACCCAACATTGCAGTGGTTTATACGGGCGAGATGTCTGAGGGGGTTCGGGATGCCCGAAGGGACTCGATGCAGTCTCTCACAGCAGCCCACACATCTCGGGAGGGCGGTGTGGTATCCTCCCGGTGCCTTGAGGTGCACGACTCACGTCTCGTTACATTCTTATACCCCATTTATATTTTTTTCCAGGACCATCGCTCCGCAGGTGGCTACGATGGCCATGGGAACCACCACCACCAGAAGTTCCACAAGGATGGGGGTGCGGCCGGCAAGAAGTGGGTCTACCACCACGGCCACCCGGCCAAGACTGCTAATCTGGTTGTGATAGACCGGAGGGCAGACCAGCTGTACCATGGTCCCCAGTACTACGGATAAATGTAGCATGTAATGTTATGTAGGCTATATATAGTTTGCCAATAGGTAGTTGTAAGGATTTGCGAGAACTGGACAGTGAACATGTCTATGAACCTGTGTGTGTGGCTGTGTAGCTAATACCATAAACTCAAGGGCCAGCACTTGTGAATTAGCTGTTGCGTTGTCTATGGGCTGAAATGTTCACTTACCATCAAATGAACTTCAGGCCAGTTTGCCCCTTTTGTTTTAAAAAAATGTCATGTCTTTCTTTAAACGTGGTTTAGAGAGCTCTTTCCTCACGGTAGGCTGTGCCCCCGGCATTGCTGATGTCCTCGGACAGCGGTTACCATTTAACATCAGACTGGCTCGTCTCTTCTCGGCCTCCAATTAACAGCAATGAAAAAAATCCTCAAATTAAGGTGGCTGTTGACCACTTACGTAGCCGCTGTAATGTAATGCTGAACGTTTTTTATCGCCTTTATCTTGGGAAGTGCTCTTAAGAGTTATTCTCTCTTATCCCTCCCTCACCTTTAGGTACATAGTAACACGCGGTCTGGCATGCGATGCCACCGTTGGATAATATTCCATCGCGTACTAAAAAGTTTGGTTACTCCTACAAATGCCTCTTAGTAAAAAGTATCATTCTCTGCCAGCACACGTGTTTCCGTTATCAGAGCGATTTAGGCTTCCTTTTAGCTTTCCATCAGGCTAAAGGAA
The DNA here is from genome assembly GCA_031163375.1 of Conogethes punctiferalis. Classification (NCBI taxonomy): domain Eukaryota; kingdom Metazoa; phylum Arthropoda; class Insecta; order Lepidoptera; family Crambidae; genus Conogethes; species Conogethes punctiferalis. Next base: position 1,273,474 of record CM062096.1, on the reverse strand, counting down.
GCCACTTTGCTGAGCCAATATATAAAAAAAAAATTAATGTATTTGTCACCTATGATATTATATCTGAGTCACAAGTGGCCGCTACTTTTCGCAGACTTCGAGTCGCGTGTGAATGTTAATCTACAAATAAGCAGTAAATAAATATGTCAACCCACTCATAGTACAGTGTAAAAGATGTTGAATTTAAAACTGTCCTAAGCTAATTTTAGCCTGCGATTCCCTTATATCTTTGAAAGATGCTTTGTATCCCTTTTACAATCACTTAGGAAATAATCTTTTGTTGTCTACTACACTATGACCTTTATTTGCACGGTTCATGAAAGGATGTATTTTTATGAACAAGCGAATATTGTTAGGCAAACTGAAAGTCTTTATACTTACCTCCTTATTTTACAAAGAATATTCAGAGATTCGAATGTTATACTATTGAAAACTAATTTTATTGTATTTATTGGTCATGGGGATTACAACATTCTTCTAACTTGTTCTTCTTATTTATTTATTTATTTATTTATTTAATCTTTATTGCACAATATAAAAAATAAAGTACAAAAGGCGAACTTAATGCCGCGTAGGCATTCTCTACCAGTCAACCTTTAGGCAAAACAGAAACAATTAAGTGGGTAGTGTGCTTCTTCTTCTATCTCTTTCATTAACCCTTTTGTATCCGTAGCCATACTGTAAAGGATTCTACCTCTTCTAAATTTTTTTAGACTAGGTTTTTTAGTAAATCATGTTCTATTCCATAAACGGTCGAGTAAAATGAAGCGATTGAAATAAACTATTTGGGCAATTGAAAATCTTTTAGACCCAATTTGTAGATTGTTCCTAATTTTCTTGTACCTAATCGAAAACGATATTATTTACTAACGAGATTCCTATGTGGCATTAAGTCCGCCTTTTGTACACTACTTTACTGTGCAATAAAGATTAAATAAATAAAAAAATCATAAGAATCAAGACACAATGCTTTGCAAAACACAATCTTTTTAATCTACATTTGATTATGCGCAACGAACGACAGTAGGTATAATTTAAAAAAATTATAGAACTCCAAACACTGCCAATTACTTTATTCACGACGTTTTATCATTATTTAATATTATTTACAAATTGTACCCATAATTTTATTATTATCTTTTACGTAGGTACCTACTTAGGTAAATAATAAAGTTTGAAATATTGCTCACGCCTTCTATCCTGGTGATAAATTAATTAATTTCTTGGTTAACACTAGGGACGTGAGCGGAGGAGATATTTTTAATTAAATTATTTAATAATTAAATGGCCTGAACACGTAGGGTATCCCCAACTTTACCAAATATTATTTTGTTTTTATATCTATTTATATTATTATTTTGAAACTACATTTACTTAAACAAAGTAACAATGTAATTTAGATCTATTAACTATGTTTTTAAATGCATCAATTGTTAATTATAATTTTATTAGAAAATTAAAAATAAAAGCCATTATTCTAATTTAGGTTATTATTAATTATTATTCACTTATTACGATTACTATAAACTTGGATAATATTTGTGTTGTTAATTCGTTTGTAAATATTTATTGTAAATATTGTCGTGTATTGTAAATATGTTTTTAACTTTTTATAACTTTTATATTACTTTTTCTTAATAAATTTTATAAAATTTACAGATTTTTTTTTTGATATGAAGGGAATAAGTGATGTATAAATATAGTATCAATTCATGAAGAACAGATAGGGACACACATCGCCAGTGAAAGTGAGTTTATGTGAAAAACGATGCTATAGATAGGTATAGACTTCTTGCCTCGTGTATCGGTTTTGTGGAACCAACTCTGCGTCAGTATTTCCGAACAGCTACGACATGGGAGCCTTCAACAAACGAGCGTAATCCTATTTAAAAGGCCGGCAGCGACCCCAGAACTCGATTTGAGTTGCGGGTGTCCATGGGCGGTGTCGATTGCTTACCATCAAGCATTACATTTGCTCGTCTGCCGCCTCTTGCATAAAAAAAAAATAGACCGTTTTACAAAATTGAAATTTTTCTAAAGTTAAAACCTAACGTAAGTACCATTTGTGGTATGGAGCTCTTCCACCGCACGTGTTCCCTTCTTATAGTCTTGGGTCTTTTAAACGGGGCGTGAAGCGGCACTTATGCAGGCCGTCATAGTGTGCTCGATCCGCGTCGCACTAACCAGGTGTGATGAGGATCGCTTACACTTTTTGGACTTCGTCGTTTGCTTAACATCAGACAGGACGACATGAGTCATTTTGACATCTAAAATGTCTACAAGGAGAAACTAACTGACATATCAACACACAGTCTAAACGGCTAAACGTAGGCACTTGAAAATTGGAAGGGACGTAGCTTAGGTACCGTAGAGGTACACTAAGAAAGGAATTCCCGAAATTACCACGGGAACGGGAGTTAGAGGGAAAAAATAGTTTTGAACACGTGCGAAGCCGGGGCGGGTCGCTAGTGCTAATATAAAAAAAAACTCGAGTTAAGTCGTTATTTTATTATAAGCAACATTAAGTTACCGAAATCTCTCAAAATCATTTTTGAAAAGACATGAGTAAATACCTACTATTAATAACTAAGTAGTTTTAGTTAATTTGACACCTTTATCTATCGAAGTATGTAAGTAAAGTACCGTAATTTTTCATGAACGTATCCAATGCTCATATTTATTGCATTTTATTGCGTTATAAAACCAACGATAAACAGCTGTAAATAATATTCAACAGATAAGACGTCATATATGGAGTTTATCTGGCACTTAACTGGTTTCTCCCAATAAATAGTTATCAGATGCGGTGTAGGTGCAATATTTATTGATAATATTTCGTGGCTACTAGAAATTATCTCTCACATGTTATATTAGGCTTTGATGACGAACTGTTAAGTTATTATTATTTAATTTAAGTCAATTGATAAGTCTCATAAGGAATTAAAGGATGTAAGGGAGCGGCCTATCATCTTTTCGCTCCAAACCAAACTTACCTGCCCGTGGTGCATCCTGCCAAATAACCGGCGCTGGCAACCGACTGGTGGCGGTATAACCATCACAATTGAAGGCGTAGCTAAATACTAAAGACCGGTGATGGGCAGCAGCGTCATCGGAGCAAGAAGCTACGCCCTGCAATCGCCAACCCGCTTGCCCAGCGTGGCGATTATGGATATATCCTCCAGATGTTTGCTCTAAGTGGCGAACAACTGTAGAGGCTGATGATGATGATAATGAATTGATAAGTCTTAAACCAGAACTAGTCAATGTTAGGAGCAATCTCTCAGAACACCCAGACCCGAGACATTTTAGAAAAGTTCGATTCCTAAATTGACCCGGCCGGGAATCGTACACGGAGCCTACGGTTCGTCGGCGCTTTCGGACTTAACCCTTCATTAATGGTTAAAACCATTGCACCACTGAGGCTTCCAAATGATGATAGTATGACAGGATGTGTGCTGTGGACAGTATATGTTGCTAGAGTAACGAATCTTAGGTAACCATTATGGGCGGCTGGCGTCAGCAGAAGGTGCGATGAATCTATTGCTATTTTTTTTCATATTTGCACGTCAAAAAGAAAGTAAGAGAAGAAGGGAATGACCAGCATCCTGCCTGATGCGGGGGAGTCATGTAGAGGCACGCGGTTAGACCTCGACCGTCCCTCATAGATGAATAGCTGGTGCATTACCGAGGAGTTTAGCTGATATCATGCACAGCACACCGGCGCTGTAAGGGAGCCTCTATCCTTTAATCTTTTCGCTCCAAGCCCACCTCACCTGCCCGTGGTGCATCCTGCTGAATAACAAACGAGGCGCTGGCAACTGACCGGTGGCGGTATAACCACCACAATAGAAGAAGCTAAATACCACAGGCCAATGACGGGCAGCAGCGTCACCGGAGCGAAAAGCTACGCCCTGCGATCGAAAACCCGCCTGCCCAGCGTGGCGAATAAATCCTCCAGATGTTTGCCCTAAGTGGCGAACAACTGAAGAGGCCTTAGCAGTGGACTGCAATATGCTGATGATGATGATGATTTTTGAAATTTCAGTTTGTTTTATTTTTGACCTGACCTCAGTCAGAAAATCTGACCTGTGAAAATGGGCCAGGTCTGTTACCTAATACCTAAACTATCAGATACCTACTTTTAAGTCAACTTTATGGTCTGCAATAAAAGATAATTTATCTAATAGTATAATAATATCTGTGACTCATACGAAAGCCAGTGGAAGAAATGGGGCGGTGATGTCTATCCTTTTCCTTCATCACACTTTAAAGCAACATCTATCTGGACTGGACTACTGCTAATGGCGTCATTTTGTTCTGGACTCGATAAAAATGTTACAACGGCGCATTAAGTGTTGTTATGCTGAAATAAAACTCGAGTTTCACGGAGTTTGTTATGCCACGCCGAGAGCTAAAGGATGAATGTATGCGAAACGGTGCCAGAAATGAAAACGCTTTTTTATTGAAGCACGACAAATGAGGGCGTAGCTAAATACCACAGACCGGTCACGGGCAGCAGCGTGACCGGAGCGAGAAGCTACGCCCTGCGATCCCCAACCCGCCTGTCCTGCGTGGCGAATCCTCCGATGTTTGCTTAAGTGGCGATTAACTGGAGAGGTCTATGTCCAGCAGTGAACTGCAATAGGTGATGATGATAATGGCTTCCCAACGCCTGATGAAAAGCGAAAGAGGAGCCCTAGTCACCGCGACAACGGGCAAGTAACCGGTCAGTCACCTGTCAGTTGCCACCGCCATGCTGGTACTTTTTTTTCTAGAGGGGAATGCATTATGCAACGCTATACCACCTCCGAGGGGAGGTGACATGGTGTGTGAGACTCACACCTCCCGAAATGGGAGGAAAAACCCCCCTGTGTCGCCAGTGGGCAGCAAGTTGCAGGGACCCGGGGAACGCCGAAGCATACGGCCGCATCCCTGCATGCCCTGGCCAGCCGCAGATGACAAGCGGCCGGCACTTCTGGTCCGGGGAGGGCAGATACCTCTCCCCCGGTGCCATGCCGGCCCTACCCTACCCTCACCCCCGGCTGCCGATGCAGAGCTCCGGAAACCTTACTCACTGGCAGAAACACAACCCGGAGGTCATTTAGCTGCGATGTTCTATAGGGTGGAGATCTGTACGAGTATAAGGATTTACTTAAGTCAAGGCGGGGATACGTAAATGCATTATTTCTGGCATAAAAAATCGATACAATTTAAAATACAATAGAATTGAAAATACATATCTGTATTCATAGACACAAACTTGAATCAGTATGGCAATTTTGTTCTAGTTTCTTTGTACTAAGATCGTTTTTATGACTGACGTATTTTTTATGAACACTAAATGACTTAATAAGCCATAATAATAAAAAAAACCCTAGAAAACTTACCTCTACTGGTAGCGATAAATTGAAATAAAAATCCGATTATACCAGTGTAAATTGGTGAAGTTGTATCATCATCAGCCTATTGCAGTCCACTGCTGGACATACCGTCATCGGTCTGTGGTAAATACCACGTTACGCCGTCAATTGTAATGGTTATACCGCCACCAGTCGGTTGCCAGCGCCTCGTTTGTTATTCGGCAGGATGCACCACGGGCAGGTGAGGTTGGCTTGGAGCGAAATGATGATGGGCCGCTCCCTTACATCCCATGAAGTTATATAGAGCAAAAGATTCCATATATCCCTACCAGTAATAATTGGAGGAAAGTATAGTCTAGTATAGTCTGGGATGTAAGGGAGCGACCCATCATCTTTTCGCTCCAAGCCACCCTCATCTTCCCGTGGCGTATCCTGCTGAATAACAAACGAGGCTCTGGAAACAGACTGGTGGCGATATAACCGTCACGATTAAAGGCGCAGATAAATGCCACAGGCTGATGACGGGCAGCAGCGTCACCGGAGCGAGGAGCCCGTCCAGCGATCGCCAGCCCGCCTGCCCAGCGTGGCGATTATGGGTAGGTGTTGGCCCAAAGTGGCGAACAACTGGACAGGCATATGTCCAGCAGTGGATTGTGATAGGCTGATGATGATGATGAATCTAGTCCTAGTATCTTTACTAATGGGAATATGTTAGTAGGGATTTATGTGGAATAGGGGAAAATCCCAAATATAAATGACTCTACCACCGCGTTTGTAAATGCAATCGAAAACAACCGGCAAGAAGCTCGATAGAACAGTTACTTAGTCCTTTTTATTTACCTTTACCAACCTTAAGATAGTTAAACAGAAAGATTTTTTTATAGGTAGCTCTACATAATGGCTTCCCTACCGTAACCTAACCTGATGGAAAGCGAAAGAGAAGCCCAAGTCGCTGTGACAACGGGCAAGTAACTGGTCAGTTACCTGTCAGATTTCTTATAAAAATGCTTGGTTCTGTTCTAGATACGACGATCCTATGAAATACGCCGTCTAGTTTATCGGTTTAGTGTCGGATTGCCGTGAGACTCCCCCCCCCCCCCCCCCTCCCTACTTCCTTCCAACTGTTACGTTATACCTGAATCTACAAGTCTGCAAACTGGAAGGAGATATTTCAAGATTTGATGTTGTCTTTGGCCGGGAAGAGGCGTTTTTTTCCCTGGATCTCGATTCTTCCAGGTTGTATGCAGCCAAATGAATGAAAATGAAAAATATCTGTATTCAAACAGACTCATGACAAACACTTATGAATCGTCTAATTATGCAGGTACAAATAATAGAATCTAACACCGTGTTCGGAGGGTTTTTTTCTACCGAGAAGAACCGGCAAGAAACTCGATGGCTACTCTTTTTCATCGCCAAAATTCTTACAATTTTTATATTACAACGTAATACTAAAAATATAAATTAAGTTTGTACAATGGGTGCCAGAAGACGGCTACCGCCGAAGGGGACGGCCCAAGAAACGATGGTGTGATGATCTGGTTCGTCAATCAGAAGAATGGCAGGCTCTGGCTTTAGACAGAGAACTTTGGAAAAGTTTGGGGGAGGCCTTTGCCCAGCAGTGGGACAACATGGGTTAGAAAAGAAAGAAGTTTGTACAATTCAATAGGAGTGTGGACTAGGAATCTGCAATCCAAGGCCAAACGCAGTTCGTGTTCGTTCCGGATTAAATAGGACCACCCCACTTTCCCTTCTTCTTCACCCCACCTTTTCATCAGTGTCTAAGGAAATATCAGAGAACAGGCATATTTTACAAGTGTTTGAGTGTACAATTTTAGAAAGAAAGTATAAAATAGTAGGAATATTCTACTAAATCCTAAAATACATAATGGAAACCAACCCTTTTTTTTTACGTCAGGAATGAATTTACGCATACACCAGGGCCCTAGGTACGGGACACCTGGGTTATGTGGGACTCACTCCTAAAACGGAAAATACCCACTAAACCTGACGGTGGTCGGCTACGAGCGCTCATCTGAGGAGGGTCGCGATGCCCGTCGGGATTCGTCAGAACCCCTCCTCAGCTCAGTAGCGCTGCTATCTTGACCTTCACCACGTTCTGGTTCAATATGACCGGTAGGATGCACATATTAAAGACTTTCTTCTTTATGTTATTGTAAAAAGCCGCTTAGCAATGACATGACATCGTTTTAATACAAAAATAAGTAATGAAGTGATAAGAAGTGTACATCTACCGAACTAATACAATTTGCATACAAAAATAACACAGCTATATTCGAATTGCTACGAGCACCTGAGATAACATTATATCAACACTTCCAACGACGCTGTCATTTTCCTTTGTATTTTTATGTCATCATCATCAGCCCACATCAGTCCACTGCTGGACATAGGCCTCTCCCAATAAGTCATAGATGCTACTTATATAATATTATAAACGCGAAAGTTTGTTTGGATAGATGGATGGATGTTTGTTTCACTTTCACGCAAAAACTACTGAACGGGTTTTAATGATACTTTACAGGAATATAGTTTGTACATCAGATTAACACATAGGCTATGTTTTATACGAATAATCACGCGGGCAGAGCCGCGAGCAACAGCTAGTATATTCATATTCATTTATTCACCTTAATTTGTAACAAAAATAGGTACAACAATAAATTGTGTAGTTTTAAAGGTTAGTCTGCTACAAATTAACCTTTTCAAAGCATTGTGAACACATAAAAAATTTAAAAAACTATTAACTTACTGTACCGTCATTCGAAGCCTAAACAATGAAAGAGGCAACTCGATTCCCGACGCCGCGGCGGAAACAGTGCCCAATTTCACCAACGCTTAAGCATGTTCTTTACGATGACGAAAAGAATACAAATAATTTCTTCCTGTGTCTCTCGGTAATGTCGACTAAGGGAGATTTTCAGCTGTTTCTTGAAAGAAGCTTCCGAATACGGTGGTAGAGTCATTTTAACCCTATTTGACGATCCACAAGGGCTTTCCTCAAGTTGAATAAAGATATTTCTGAACGTCATCCCCAGTTTCTCCCCCATAAAAGTAGGATAGTTTTGGCTGGCTCGGTGGCTCAATTGGTAGTGACCCGTGTTTTCTGATCCAACAGTCGTGGGTTCGATTCCCACTCGGGACAAACATTCATGTGATGAACATTAGTGTTTGTTCCGTGACTGGGTGTTTATATTTGTGTTTAAGTATATATTTGTGGTCGATATCGACGCGTGCGACGCCGCCGGCACAGCTAGTTTTACATAAACCTTCACCTTGAATCACTCTATCTATAGAAAAACACCGCATCAAAATCCTTTGCGTAGTTTTAAAGATTTAAGCGCACATAGGGATATAGGGACAGAAAAGTGACTTTGTTTTAAACTATGTTGTGATTAACAACCAATAATTCATCTAAATCTCTAGGTAATTTAGACCCCATAAAGAATCCACGAGTGACACAAAGTTACTTGCCGCTGTGACTGTTAAGTAATAAAGATAATGAAAATTTTCAGTGGTAGACCAGGTATACATTGCTATAAATTGAAAGAATCTTATTAACAAATTTTTAGTGTTTAGGCGGTATCATGAACAAGGTCACGTGTATTCTGTTTACGGTCATATGTTTGACGGCAGCTCATGACGCATTAAAAGGAACAGAACTTGAATTCACATATCTGGTGAGTAGATAAGATTCATAATAAAAATGAGTCACCAATTTAATAGGTAAGTACTTCTTACTTATTTTTAGAGGGATAAATTTGTGATTTTTATAAATAACTCAAGACATGCCACGCTGGGCCACACAGCGCCATCTAGCCCCAAACCAATCCGAAGCTACTATGGGTACTAGACAACTCATAAACTTTTTAATTATCCTCATCATCATCAGCCCGTTTCAGTCCATTGCGGGACATAGGCCCCTTAACACTTTTTGATAAATATACGCACAATTAATTATGCTTACATAGAAAACACCTAGACCAATACAAGCAAACATGTTCATGCACACACGTCATGTTTCTACTGTGCGGGGATCAAATCCACGACCCTTGGTTCAGAAGGCAGTGATCACTACCAATTGGCTCAATTGAGCCATCGAGCCAATGAAAACGCTAAGAGTTCGTGTCTAACTATATATATACTATACTATAATATTTTATACTACGTTCCTTTCACATATCGTATATATCAATTGGGACACCGCAGTGAGTACTAACGATCTCAGTAAATTGAAGGAAACATTGCATCATTGAGAGCTTTTGATGGGGATCCCAATAATTCTATCTGTTATTAACTGCATTAATGTACATATTAGGTCCACCGCCATGGGAGACAGAAATCCAACAGCATCCTCAGTCGTAATTACAGTACGATCCTGGGACATCGATCGAATTACAGCTCCTATTGGCTACGGGACAACTTACGGAGGTAAATACAATTCGTATAATACATATCTACGTCTCTGCTCTGTGCGTAAAACTACATCGAAGTGATCCAGTTTTATTGTCATGTAGGAATAATTCCTTTCGGATTATCTTTAGTAAGAGTCGGGTAACTACGAGTAAGAGGCCTACAATGATCAAAGTATGCAGGAGATTTTATTTTTATATTTCTTAGTGGGTTTTTGCTGATCTTACTTCGCTAGGTACTCGTATTACGCGACAATGCAGAAAATAGAATGCGCTTCACCAATTAAAAATCGGTTCAATTTGGCCTTGAAAACCTGAAGATTTTATCTCTCAGGAACATGAAATCACACAAACGGCCCGATGTATCTCGTGGTATCGAAAGATTCGACCAAGGGGGTTGTTTTGCAAACTCGAGGCCACTATGCCGTGCTAACCTAAAAAAAAAATGTCAGCTATTGTATTTTTTTTCCTTAAATCTGGTTTAAGAAATTATTATTTCTCATTAAGAATATAACAATAATAATTCACTTACTGAAAAACAAAATACACTAACAAATTTTACACGATACAGCGAGCGTATCTAAACAAAAGTAGGTACACTCTAAATAAAAACAAATAAAGATCGGGTAGAAGTCGCGAAACACGCCGTTGTTAATCTATTGCACTACTACCATACGTTTATAATTAAATACGTTTCCACCCCTTTCAGCGAGGTAAACTGAGAGCTACCAACTAGGCAGTTCATTCGTTCCCGGTACAATGGGCTCATCGCGCCCAAATACAACTCCTCCGAGGTCTACATCAGGTCCACCGACTCTACTCGCAGCAAGATGACCATCTTAGCTGCTTTGGCTGCCATATATCCCGCTGGAGGGGACTCCTGAGCCAGAAGATAAAGTGGACTCCGGTTCCGTACACCACTGTGCCGATGAAATATGATCCTGTAAGTATATTATTCGCCAAGCAATGTTATGCTGCTTCGCCCTTACGCCACTGAACCAATTGGTGTGTGTCGGTTGTCTGGTTGCATCCTTCCTCCATCACCTACATGACCCAAACCATCTCAGCATATCTACCTTTCTCAATCCTAAAAACTACATCTTCTTGCAAACCACAAAGGTCTGTTATCTTTTCATTTCTAATCTAATCACTGGAATTTCACTTCAAACATGTTTCTAAACGCTTGCATTTCCACTCTAAACACCCGAGTTGTATTGCAACTTTGGTCTTTTCACTCGCCATAGTCTTTGACTTTGTGAATTGGCAGAAATAAATCTACGCGAGGTCGGTTGTCATTAAAAAAAACAATATGGATATTCAGCAGTAAATCAAGTGCCTAATACATATTTAAAGTGTTTCAGATAAATTTTCCTCTAACTGCCCAGTATACATGGACTATATAAACGCAGGCATTCTTGTCAGCAGCGCCATCTATGGCCCGATTCTCGACACTTTTGCAAGAAGTCTCCAATATTATATCCATCGACATCACGGATATGCCAGTCGTTGTGTACCTTGTCTATGATTTATACGTCAGTCAGGTCAGTAAGTTCATAATCATCATCAGCCTATCACAGTCCACTGTACATAGGCCTCTCCATTTGTTCCCCACTTTGAGCAAACATTTAAAGGTTTTACCCATAATCGCCACTCTGGGCGGGCGGGTTGGCCATCGCAGGGCGTAGCTCCTCGCTCCGGTGACGCTGCTACCCGTCATTGGCGTGTGGTGTTTACCTACGCCTTCAACCGTGATGACTATACCACCAGTGGGTTGTCAGAGCCTCGTTTGTTATTCAGCAGGATCCACCAAGGGCAGGTAAGGGGGGCTTGAAGCGAAAAGACGATGGGTCGCTCCCTTACATACCTTGTGGGGGCTTTATATCATTACATTAGGATCCTTTATATCATACTTAAATATAATTTTACTTGCATGTAGTCCATATATTCCCATCCCATAAATGATTCGAACCCACGACATTTATCTCAGGTAAAATAATTGGTGTTACCAGTCAATAAAATAGTGAGACAGTATTTATTTTCCGTTGTAAACCGTTCAGGGTACTTTTAACTTACGCTAAGGGAGTTTAAAGTTACATCCCCTTAGTCACGATACTGTTACTTGCTTAACACAATTATAGAGTTCTGAAGCAGTGAAACGTTTCATAGTTGTCGATAAAATTTGTCGCTAAGTTTGACATAAGTAGGTCGTTGTAGACGCCTAAGAGAATATCCGCAGGAAACGGGCAGCAGAGTCTATCTGGGTACAAATTAAACCTACTGCGGTCACCAACCCGCCTGCCAAGAGTGGTGACTAAGGCAAAACCCCAAAATTACAATAGGGTAGTTGACTATGTTTAATTTTTCATGTTATTTGATAGCTTCCAGAAAGAACCATTAAAATCAGACTTATTTAACGGCCGTATTCACAAACGTTACTATGCGTCGCGGGAACGCACATGTACCCAAAAACGTATAGGATTTTGGGCACTGTGCGTCCGCGCGTCGCATAGTAACATTTGTGAATACGGCCGTAAGAAATCTCAACAAAATTATTTCGCAAAATGACAGCGCGATAGGCCTTCAAACTTCATGTCATGGAGATTTACAAGCTGATCATGATGATTGACATAAAAAATATTGACAGACCATTTTTTCTAAAAATATCAAGACTCTATTGTTACATGAATCGACATTGTACAGAACCGATAAAACATTTTCAACTTTGTCACATCACTAGTTAGTAATGGAAATTAGTAGTAAGCTTAGCTTCATCATTATTCAATTCCCGTGACTCGCCCATTTTGACTAAAATAAGACGCTTCTGACCCTAAATGACTTTGGTAATATGATTTATAACCATCATCATCAGCCTATAGCAGTCCACTGCTGGACATAGGACTCTCCAGTTGTTCGCCACTTTGAGCAAACATCATCATCATCAGCCTATCACAGTCCACTGCTGGACATAGGAAACTCCAGCCGTTCGCCACTTAAGGCAAACATCTCGAGGATATACCCATAATCGCCACGCTGGGCAGGCGGGTTGGCGATCGCAGGACGCAGTTTCTCGCTCCGATGACGCTGCTGCCCGTCATTGGTCTGTGGTATTTCGCTACGCCGTCAATTGTGATGGTTATAACGCCACCAGTCGGTTGCCAGCGCCTCGTTTGCTATTCGGCAGGATGCACCACGGGCAGGTGAGGTTGGCTTGGAGCGAAGAGATGATAGGCCGCTCCCTTACATCCCAGTAGTTTGAGCAAACACCTGGAGGCTTTACCCTTAAACGCCACGCTGGGCAGGCGGGTTGGCGATGTCAGGACTAATTTATAACCACGACTGTACATAATTTCAGCTCGGCTTAGGAATGCCTCTACCACCTGAAATGGAACCTATATTCCCGGAAATAGCAAAGGCAGCAGCAGCAGGCATAGACATCATATTGGGGAATGAGGAATATGTGTCGCTGATAGCAGGTAAGTTGGGACTAAGTAGAGCATAAGTCAAGGTCATCGAGCATCGATGACTTATCGTCGAGAGTCGACATCGTTGAGTTACATGCGGAAGGCAGACTGAGGTGAGCCTAAGCCTGACCTCAGGCTGAAGTAATAATGGAAACCGAAAGGAGCCCAGATCTCTGCGACAACGGGCAAGCTACTGGTCAGTCACCTGTCAGTTGCCACCGCCATGCCGGCCCAATCCTACCTGCCGGCTGCCAATGCAGCACTCACAACTGGAGACGCCTAATGTCCAGCAGTGGATGATGATGATGTGGAGATAGACGACTGGCTCCATGGCTCATTTGGTAGTAACTCCTCCCTTCTGAGCCAAGGGTAGTGGGTTCGATCCCCACACATTACAAACATTTGTGTGCATGAACATGTCTATTTGTATTGGTCTGGGTGTTTTCTATGTATAACATGTATTTATTTACAAAAAAAATGTATGTAAGTAAGTTTATCAGTTGTCTAGCACCCATAGTACAAGCTTCGGCTTAGTTTGGGGCTAGATGGCGCTGTGTGGCCCACCGTGGCATGTCTTGGGTTATTTATTTATATTTATTTCGCTACAATTCGCTGTACACCTCTCTCAAATTGATTTCATTGGCAGGTGTAATGCTCAACGACTTCATCAGCTACACGGCTAAGATCCGAGCGGGCGAGGCCACGCCGCGCGTGCGCATCCTCTCGGCGCACGACATCAACGTGTACGCGTGGCTGGTGGCCTCGCAGCTGCAGTACAAGCTAGGCGTGCCCAAGTACGGGTCAGCATTTGCGCTTGAACTGAGGCGAGTTAAAGCAACCGGCCAGTACGTCGTTGTGGTAAGTGGCTCTGTCTGCCTCATCATCAGTCGCATTCTAGCTGCTGGCTCTTGACATCTAGAGGCTCTACCCAAAATGGCCAAGGGGGCCTCCTCGCTCCAGTGGCGCTGCTACCCGTCATCGGTCTGGTATTTAGCTACTCCAATCGTGATGGTCCAGGCCTATGTCCAGCAGTGGACTGATGTGGGCTGATGATGATGATGATGATGATGAATCGTGATGGTTACACCGCCACCAGTCGCTTGCCAGAGTCTAGTTTGTTATTCAGCAGGATGCACCACGTGTAGGTGAGGGTAGCTTGGGTCGAAAAGATGGTAGATCGCTTGTAAGCGATATAGCGAGTATGGGATGTATCCCACGTGTGCGATGGAACCTCATAATGCAATGTGAGGTTTAATTTCTTTTTGTTGTTCTATTAAGAGAAGGGACGGATAGGAGAAATTTGTAGGGAGCTTCAAGAAGCGCACCCTGGGAAAGAGCCTTGGGAAAGGCGGGAAGGACCTTATGTTGGAGTTGGAGGGCACAGAGGGTCATGTACTATTACGTACGTATCTGCAATACTTGTTTGCTTGTGTTCGTTATTCCTAATTAATTATTATTATTTTTTATAAAAAAAGAGCGTTCAGCATGACTCACTCCAGCGTCATGGTAAGCGGTCGTGAGGTCCAAATATTAGGTCGATAGGCACCTGCCCTGAAGGCCCACTGAGATGCCGTTTCACGCCCCGCCTAAAGAACCCAGGATTGTAAGATGAAGGAAACACATAAGCTGGAAGGGCATAACATGATTTAATGGCACGGGGCAAGAACGAGGAACTGAACCTCTTGGTGCGCGCCACTATTGTCTGTATGGTATGCGGATGACAACGCTGATATTTGTTTGTTTCAGCCGGTCTACCTGCCAAGTCCAGGTGAAGAAGTGGTCTACATACCAGTTGAGGGCTGCGGGATCCTC
The DNA here is from genome assembly GCA_031163375.1 of Conogethes punctiferalis. Taxonomy (NCBI): domain Eukaryota; kingdom Metazoa; phylum Arthropoda; class Insecta; order Lepidoptera; family Crambidae; genus Conogethes; species Conogethes punctiferalis. The sequence goes on along the minus strand of CM062096.1, from coordinate 1,258,408 downwards.
TGCGATTATGACCAGTTCGTCAACATTACATCGAAGAACGCCCTGAACGAAGACACCTGGAGGGAGAAATGCGGATTCACTAATGATTTAGTTGTTGACGACTCGAGTTACAATTAGAGCTGCTGTATAATGAACACCACGAGACCATTCCACATTCTGAACGCATCGCATCGCATCCCACTTCGCATACGCATTTAAACACATACAAATTTCAAGCCAGCAAGGTTACACCGTCTCATCACGTGGGTGTCATAGAAGACTAAGGGAATATCAGGAAACGGGCAGCACCGTTTACCTGGAAACAAATAAAACCGTATCCGTGTGGTTCCCGGATTTAGATTAAGGACCACTGAATATAATCCCGAGGGATCGTAATAGAACTTAGGGAATATCAGGCAGCGGCGTTTACCTGGGTACAAATTAAACCTACTGCGGTCTCCAACCCACCTTAAGCAAGGAGATCCAAAGAAAATCTTCCAAAGGACAATTGTTATTGGAGGAGACCTGAACGTTGGCAGGCTGATGATGATGATGGAGATGTTGGCAAATGACAGGATACATGCACTGTCGTGTCGTGTATGCAAGCATTGCAGTTGCCACAGTGACTTGGGCTCTTCTCGCTTTCTATTAAGTATGGGAAAAGAAGGGGAGAAGGAATGGAAAATATGCTGTTTTATAAAAAAATCTTAGAGCCAGCCAAATCCTAGGAGTTAACCTGGGATCAGAACCAGGTAAAATGCGATTTCAATGAGGAATGAAGGAAAATAACGACTGATTTTGCTAAATTAAATTATTTATTGATGTGATTATTTATTTTAATAAAATATATTTTGGAATTGTTAACTGCACATATACTTACTGTTTCACAAACCCATTCCCGATAGTATCCTGAATTTAGTCGAACCTGAATTGAACCCGGTATCTTTCAAACATAATATCGATACGATGTCGTAGAAATTAACGTTACTAATATAAATTTAATATGTTGGTGACTAGTTTGACTAAGTGGATGTTGAAGATGAATAGATATTCTTTATTGCACAAAATAAAAACATTTATAGACAAGGTATTACAGACAACTAGTGGTACAATTTAGGCGGTCTTATCGCTAGTAAGCGATCTCTTCCAGACAACCTTCAGGTAGAGGAAGTGTGCTATACTTCAGCGAGGGACAAAGTCGTGCAAACTGTTTAATTGTATAGATAAATATATACCTACATATAAAAACGCCCTGCGATCGCCAACCCGCCTGCCCAGCGTGGCGATTTTGGGTATATCTTCCAGAAGTTTGCCCTAGGTGGTGAACAACTGGAGAGGCCTGTGTCCAGCAGTGGACTGCAATAGGCTGATGATAATGATGATGATGATGAACCAAACTAGTCATCGACAGTATACATATAACTACTCAATCTTTTCAAAGGAAGTAACTACACGTGTAGGTATCCGGGTATCTTACGATATCTTACAATAATGGGTTGTGAAACAATGGTAGGTAAATAAGTTTTAGGTTCAGCGCAGACGGCACACTTTTTGTGCGATAGAGTCTGCGTCTGAGACATTTAAAAAGAGCTCCTAGGTCTGCGGACAGAATATTAAGAGAGGTAGGGCATAGCGAATCTTCGCTCGAATTGAGCTGCCCGTCCGGGGAAGGACCTCCACCCTCTAGAATACCGCAGCCAAATGACCTCCGGGTCGTGTTTCTGCTGGTGAGTAGGGTCTCCGGAGCTCGTGGGGGGTAAGGGTTGGGCCGGCATGGCAGTGGCAACTGACAGGTAACTAACTAGTTACTTGCCAGTTGTCACAGTGACTTGGGCTTCTCTTTCGCTTTCCATCAGGCGTAGGGAAGCCATTATGTCGAGCTATTATAAAAAAAAAATCGAAGATGTGCGTCGTGTGCGTTGAGTCCGTGAAATATCCGCGACAGATTTTTGCGCGTCGTGTACGTTACTGCATATAATTGCAATAAAGTGCGTCACGGATAGTCTGTCGTCTGCGCTGCCCCTATATCGTTTTGTAGTGTCTAATAAATAAACCTGAGCAAATAAAGGATCATATTCAAATTGCAATACTAATATGTGAAGCAGTGTTGAAGAGTACATACATACCTATGGAATTAACATAATTTGCATATGCAAATACTTACTCGTAATATTATTAATTTGAATATTGTCAAATTGCTTTGATATGCTATTATAAGATTGAGCACTTGAAACAATATTGAATCAACACTACTGGCGGCGCTGTTGCTTATATTGTTATGTTTTTTTTTATAGTAGCTCGACTAATGGCTTCCCTACGCCTGATGGAACGCGAAAGAGAAGCCCAAAGTCGCTGTCACAACGGGCAAGTAACTGGTCCTTACTGTCAGTTGCGACCGCCATGCCGGCCCAACTCTAAACCCTCACAAGCTCCGGAAATCGTACTCACCGGCAGAAACACGACTCGGAGGTCATTTGGCTGCGGTATTATATAGGGTGGAGGTCCTTCCCCGGACGTGCGGCTCAATTCGAGCGAAGATTCGACCCTTTTAATAAATCATTGATGTCTTCATCATCATCATCAGTCTATTGCAGTCCACTGCTGGACATAGGCTTCTCCACCTAGGACAAACCTCTGGAGCCCATAATCGCCACGCTGGGCAGGTGGGTTGGCGATCGCAGGGCGTAGCTTCTTGTTCCGGTGACGCTGCTGCCCGTCATCGGCCTATGGTACTTATTTAGCTACGCCTTCTATCGTGATGGTTTTACCGCCACCAGTCGGTTTGCCAGAGCCTCGTTTGTTGTTCGGCAGGATGCACCACGGGCAGGTGAGGAGATTTAACTTTGAATTTATTAAAATTCGACCAGGTATTATAGACCCCACGAAAACCAAAGAGCGACACGAAATTCCATGCCGATGTGACTGTTAACTAATTAAGATACGCACAATTCAGAGTACATAAACCAAATTTCTATAAATTATGAGGATCTCACTAAAACTACTACAGACAAGACAGTATGGGTAAGGTCATCTTTATTCTGCTTACGGTCATATGTCTGACGGCGGCGGCCCGCGACGAATTGAACGGAACCAAACTTGAGTTCACATATCTGGTGAGTAGATACAAGAAGGCTTAGTGACAATGGGTAAGCAATTTTACTGGTAATTTACGGTCATATGTCTGACGGCGGCGGCCCGCGACGAATTGAACGGAACCAAACTTGAGTTCACATATCTGGTGAGTAGATACAAGAAGGCTTAGTGATAATGGGTAAGCAATTTTACTTGTAATTTAGGTATGCTTGGGTGTTGGGGGTGGCAAGAAGTAAACAGAGATGGAGAGAGAAATTTGGAGGAGACGTACGTCTGAAGATGGACAAGCGAAGGGCCGGGATGAGGTGGGAAAAGTTGGATTAGGTTTGGTAAGGTTTTTTTTTATAGTGGCTCGACATAATGGCTTCCCTACGCTTGATGGAAAGCGAAAGAGAAGCCCAAGTCGCTGTGACAACGGGCAAGTAACTAGTCAGTTAGGTACCTGTCAGTTGCCACCGCCATGCCGGCCCAACCCTAACCCCCCACGAGCTCCGGAAACCCTTCTCACCGGCAGAAACACGAACCAGAGGTCATTTGACTGCGGTATTCTATAGGGTGGAGGTCCTTCCCCGGACGGGCGGCTCAATTCGAGCGAAGATTCGCTATGCCCTACCTCTCTTAAAATTCTCTCGGTTGGTGGGTGCAGCCACACCGTTGCACGAGGTTCGCCCCGGGAGCACTCTATTGCTCCCCGGATCCGGAGGCAGGGGGTATTTGCCCTCCCTGGACTAAGAGTGCCGGCCGCTTATCATTTGCGGCTGGCCAGGGCAGGCAGGGATGTGGCCGTATGCCTCGGCGCTACCCGTGTCCCTGCAACTTGCTGCCTACTGGCGACACAGGGGGGTTTAGTGGGTATACCCTCCCTTTTTGGGAGGTGTGAGTCCCACACACCATGCCGCCTCTCCCCGGAGACGGCATGAAGGTGCCTTCCAGCGCTTATCTGCGCAGCGACATAAGCTGAGCGGAGACCTTTTAGGTACACCTTTGTATGTAACCGTGCTGTAATAGTATTAAGTCGTTTGTGGTACCTAATGAAAATTTTTTCATTCTTTCTTTCTTTATTTGGTTACGTGACCTTCGCTTTCCATCAGGCGAAGGAAGGCTACTATACTGCCGTGCGCTAATATAAAAACCTACAATCTTAATTTAACTGCTTATTGTAAATTTTAGATCTTTCGTCATGGAGATAGGGCTCCGTCAAAATCGGATGTCAAATACAGTACCGAGCCTGACAGACTGACCAAAGCAGCGACATCTGTTGGCTATGGACAACTTACAGAGGTAAGGCAAGGCGCGCACTGGTGACTTTTTGTCACCGTGACAGACGTTTCATCTCTTTTGCAAAGTCCTTGTTTTAAAATGAGAAGAAGAGATATCTGTCACGGTGACGAGGTATTTACGTTCAGGATTTTGTGAACCAAAGATAGAAAAGTTATTTATATATTGAGATATTCTTTAATGCACAGCATATAATTGTCTTAAAACAGACCATTTTGTGGTTGTACAATTTAGGCAAAGATTTAGTAAATAACTGAATAGAAGTTACAAAGAGGGCATAAATCGGTAAAATAACTATTTCATAATAATTTAGCGGACACTTTAACATTTCTCACCCATCCATAATTGGGATGATGACTAAAAAATAATTTAATGTCCATCAGATAGATTAATGAAAAATATTGGATACGTATTTTTTATTTTGCCTCTTGTTCAAAAACTTACGAAGATACATTGATTTTAAATGTCACATGACGTCACGTTAGAGTACAAAATATACTCTAACGTGACGTAGTTAGCCCCCACTCCGTAACTTTAATGCGCTATATCTAAGTATTTTCTTGTTATTTCGACAAAACAAAAAATACGGGTCTTATATTTTTTTATTATCTAAGAGACGGACTAATTATTTTCTTCATTTTCATACCTTGTCATCATCCGTATTGTCGTGGCTGGCATTCTAATAAAGCACTCTCATACATTTTTCTTCAGCGAGGAAAGCAAAGAGGTTACGAACTAGGCAAGTCCATCCGTTCCCGTTACAAGGACCTCATCGCGCCCAAATACAATGAATCCGAGATCTACCTCAGGTCTACCGACACTGCGCGCACAGAAATGACCTTGTTAGCCGCATTGGCTGCCATATTCCCTCCTAGGAGGAACTCCTGGAGCCGAAGACTGAAATGGACACCTGTACCGTATACAACTGTGCCAAGTAAATCTGACTATGTAAGTATTTGCTAAAGAACTAAGGGGTTTACACGGAATTAAAGGAGGCTTTCGTTCAGCAGTGGACGGACCAAGGCTGTTGGTTTATTGATTGATTAAGGGGGGTCCGTGACTTTGTTAGTTGACTGACTCGGTGGCTCAATTGGTAGTGACTCCTGCCTACTGAGCCAAGGGTCGTGGGTTCGATTCCCGCACAGCGCAAACATTTGTGTTCATAAACATATCTGTATTGGTCTGGGTGTTTTCTATGTATAATATGTATTTATTTACAAAAAAAAGTATTTAAGCAGTTTATCAGTTGTCTAGCACCCATAGTACAAGCTTCGGCTTAGTTTGGGGCTAGATGGCGATGTGTGGCCCAGCGTGGCATGTCTTGAAAAAAAAAAAAGAATTACTTACCTAAGGTATATAAGTGAGTTCACAAATAAATACTAATCAGCATCAGCCTATTGCAGTCCACTACTGGACATAGGCCTCTCCAGTTGGTCGCCACTTAGAGCAAACATCTGGAGGTTATACCGATAATCGCCACGCTGGGCAGGCAGGTTGTGCGATCGCAGGGCGTAAATTCTCGCTCCGGTGACGCTGCTGCCCGTCATCGGCCTGTGGTATTTCGCTACGCCTTCAATTGTGATGGTTATACCGCCACCAGTCGGTTGCTAGCGCCCCGTTCTTTTCATGATGTTTATGAATGAAAGATTAAAATTTACCATCTACATATCTATTGAGCATGGTAGATAGTTAATTACTTATTGTTCATGTCAATAAGTAAGTAACTATCTACCATGCTAAAGCAACCTATAGGGACTCCCAGCATTGTACAAAACCCTCTATACGCGGGTTCATCTCTTACTTTCCCGGTTAGTTAAAGTTATATTTATATCTACATTTTGTTTCAGAACCTACCAGCTTTGAGCTGTCCAAAGTTTATGCAGTATTTCATCAGTTCATTCGAATCTCCAGCGCCATCTATGTCGAATTACACGGAACTTTTGAAAAATGTTTCCGATATCATATCGACGGACATCACGAAAACACCGAACAAAATTTATTTTGTCTATGATTTGTATGTCAGTCAGGTCAGTTTCCTTTATGAACAGTTGTGATCACCACCCGGAACAAACATTTATGTGATGAACATTTGTGTTTGTTCCATGTCTAGGTGTGTATATTTGTAGTTAAGTATATACGTAGGTATATTTGTGGCACCTTCGCTGTTCTGATACCCATAATACGAGTGCTTAAGCTACTTTCTTTAGGACCGGAGCAATGTTTTTTTTTATAGTGGCTCGACATAATGGCTTCCCTACGCCTGATGGAAAGCGAAAGAGAAGCCCAAGTCGCTGTGATGTGACCTGATATTTAACACCGACGGAGACTTGCCGACGTTTACCGGTAGGGGAAACACGTCATATTTCTGGGGTTAAGTTTGAAATTCTAGTAATACAGTTTCATACCCCATGCGTGAACTGTTATTGGTTATACTATACTATAATGGTTAACCAAGTTTAACAGTCGGAGCTTGTCCTGCAAACTCTGGAAGTGCAAACAAATGAATGAGTTATCCAAAAAGTAAGATATTTTACGGTGATCCATTACTTAAGCCTTTAATCCTACCTGTTTTAGCAAGCCCTAGGAATACCTCTGCCTAAAGAAATTAAAAAGATATTCCCTGAGATGGAGAAAGCCGCTGCACACGCCATAAATGGGATATTAAAGAATGAGGAATATCTGCCGCTTATAGCAGGTAAGTTGGGACCACAGATATCTCCAATAGATACCGCACTTAAGATATCGCGCGAGAGGTAATACATCAGTGCAATGCAGGCGCGAAATACGCATGCGCTTAAAGTGCGTCAGTACCACGGTCAGTACTGACCAGAAGTCAGACCCGTGTGTATCGGAGACACTTTTAATAGTTTGTAGAACATAAACGTATGAATCTTAGTATTGAACTCCTTGGCGCCGGAGCTCAAGTTACGATGGAAAATATTTGACAGATGTTAGCTCGCGTTGATGTCTTTTTTCATGATCCCTTTCTTTCATTACCAATTTCACTATTTTTATCCCTTTCTAGCATAGACACGTTTGACAATAGTGTTACAATGTATTACTTTCAAGTATATCGATAATGCAAGATGAGAAAAATTTTAGTGTTTCTACCTTAGATTTCCAAAGTGTCCTGAGAGAACATTAAAATGGACAAATGCCGCACCCTGCTGTTAGAGACATTTACATAGGATAGTTTTCAATGTATGAAGGATAGAAGACGAGTAAATGAAAACTGCTGTGATTACTTCACCTAACCATATTTATAACTATACTCAATTGAATTTTTTTTTCCCAAGACATGCCACGCCGGGCCACACAGCGCCACCTAGCCCCAAACTAAGCCGAAGCTTGTACTATGGGTACTAGACAACTGATAAACTTACTTAGATACATTTAAATATACTTATAATGTCAAAACGGCAGTTGAAATGTATTATTTAACGTATGTATTTTAGTAAATTGATCATTTTACGGGATCTTGCCGTAAAATCATCTGACGAAGGTGAGGTGAACGTTGATTGGTTCAATGGCTCACGTGGCGTTATCCCGGCAACCAATCAGGGAACAGTGTATTAAGTTACGGGTAATAGTGCACCGTTAAATAGTACATTGAGCAACGATTGGCCCATTTGAGGACGATTTTACTTGTGTCAAAATCGTAAATTATTAAATGACTGTCAGGCTACCGTAAGTTGATTAACTAACTGAAATCCATTGCGTTAAATAATACATTTCCACTACCGTTTGTTATATTCCGAAAGATAATCAACTACCTAGGAAATTGATCAACTTACGATTCTTGCTATTTTCCGGTGACATATATAAACATATATTTATATACATACATAGATAAATATCCAGTATTGCACAAAATACTGAAAAGGTGATACAGACATAATCTAGTCTAATATACCTGATTGGTAATTTTTCGATAAAATTATCGACATTGCACAATACAAATGTACATCACTTGAGAAATGAGTTACGTCCCCCGCACACCCTTCCATACCACCTGAAATTGACTCGCGAAACTCAAAGCAAAATGCCGAACATGCGGTATCTATTGGGGGTAATCTGTGGTTGGGACTAAGTAGAGCGTAAGTCTAGGTAAGTAAAGCATGAAAGAATGCAATCAAAGTAACCGCAGACCACTGCTGGACATAGGCCTCTCCAGTTATTCGCCACTTTGGGCACCTGGAATCTTGGATGCTTTATTTATTTATTATTCCGAACATCTACGACTTGGGAACCTTCAAGAAACGAGCGCGTTCATATTTAAAAGGCCGGCAGCGAGCTTAAACTTGATTAGAGTTGTAATTGTCCATGGGCGGTGTCGACTGCTTACCATCAGGCATCACATTTGCTCGTCAGCCGCCTCTCGCATAAAAAAAATCTCAAGTTGTTTTCCTCTTTTACGGTGGCGTCGCTGGGCGTTTCTGGGATACCTACCACTACCAGTCTGTTGCGATTTTTTTTTATAGTAGCTCGGCATAATGGCTTCCCTATGCCTGATGGAAAGCCAAAGAGAAGCCCCAGTCACTGTGACAACTGGCAAGTAGCTGGTTAGTTACCTGTCAGTTGCCACTGCCATGCCGGCCCAACCCTAACCCCCCACGAGCTCCAAAGACCCTACTCACCAGCAGAAACACGACCCGGAGGTCATTTGGCTGCGGTAGTCTATACGGTGGAGGTGTTGCCGGACGGGCAGCTCAATACGAGCGAAGATTCGCTGTGCCCTACCTCTCTTAAATGCTTGTGAGTATAGGTATGTGTATTATTATCAATGGCTTAAAATTCATTATCAGGTATAATGCTCCAAGACTTTATCAACTACTCTTCCAAGATCAAATCCGGTGAGAACACGCCTCGCGTGCGCATCCTCTCCACTCACGACGTCAACGTGAATGCCTTGGGGCTTGCTGCTCAAACCCAGAACACTCTGGGCGTGCCCAAGTATGCGGCGGCTTTAGCGCTGGAACTGAGGCGGGTTACGTCTTCTGGGAAGTATGTTGTTGTGGTAAGTATTGGTATCGAGTTTGATAAGGACAGCGCAGACGACAGACTGTCCGTGACGCACTTTTTGCAATTAAATGCAGTAACGCACACGACGCGCAAAAATCTGTCGCGGATATTTCACAGACTCAACGCACACGACGCACATCTCTGATCATTCTGTCGGCAGACCTAGACGCTCTTTTTAATGTCTCAGACGCAGACTCTATCGCACAAAAAGTTTGTCGTCTGCGCTGCCCCTTACATGTGCAAACGTCCACTGCTGGACATAGGCCTTCCCAATGACATTTTTTTTAGTAGTAGCTCGACATACAGGCTTCCCTACGCCTGATGGAAGGCGAAAGAGCGCCCAAGTGTGTAACAACGGGCAAGTAACTGGTCAGTTACCTGTCGGTTGCCACCGCCATGCCAGCCCAATCCTAACTTCCCACGAGCTCCGAAAACCCTACTCACCGGCAGAAACAAGACCCGCAGGTCATTTGGCTGCGCTCTAGCAAGTTAGCCGTGAGTTAGATGCATGCACGTTATTCCTAATTATTTTCTTCCAGCCGGTCTACTTGCCAAGTCCAGGCAAGAAAGCGGTCAACATGCAGGTAAAGGACTGTGGAACCCTCTGCGATTATGACAAGTTCGTCAGTATCACGTCAAAGAGCGCCCTGACAGAAGACTCGTGGAAGGAGAAATGCAAATCCGGTTGAGTTGCTTACGAATGGAATTACCATGATTTTAATTAAATACCACATTATTCCGCATATCGCCATTCAGACACATTGTGTAAAAGTAATAAAATTAAAATCCGTCATTAGCTGTACGATTAAATTAGACTCTGTAATTGTTACTTTAAGAGCTGTGGATTTTGTGATAAAATAAAATAAAAAACGGCTCTGCCCGGTCAAAAAATTGAGGATTAATTCGCACAAAACTGAAATTTGGCATGAATGGTGGGACCACTGCTACAAACAATTTGTGAAAAGTCCCCTTAATGTAATCTTACCTACCCCTATTTTTGAGGCTAATTTAACTGGGCTAATTGTACAATATTTAAAATACAAAGAAATAATTGAGTGAATAAAAAAAAATATGTCCGCTAATTATTTTTATTGAAAATTTACTCCCGAGGCGCCTGCTTTCTCTTCTGAGGCATGCCTGGTGGATTGTGCCTAATGCATTCCCCTCTAGAAAAAAAAAAGATTGTTCTGGTTAGGTACTAGTCTGTTGCCACAGCCACTTGCTCGTTTTTCATTAGGCAAGGGGAAGCCACCATAAAAATGAAATAACAACCTACGACCGTCTGCTTAAAAGGAAGACTTCATTTGGTCTACCATGGCTATCGTTGGCTAAACAAAAACAACCCATGATTGGTTTGCTATTGTTAAGTTTAGAAGCTACGTATGTTTAACAAGTTATCTCCCTAATAAAACTGAATTATGGGGTCGGTTAAGCAATTTCTCTCCTGCCTGGTCCCAAAGGTTGTATAATAACGATATGGGAAATAGAAAATATTCATGTAGCACTTACTTTAGATATCTTTGCAAAGATTTATTGATATTCCTACCTAAACACTTATATCAAGTAGAGCGCCGTGAATATCCATATTTATTGATTTCTTTTGTGTCTAGATTTCCGGGAATTCAAGGATAGTATTAGATATATGGCTTTTCGCATCCAGCACTTACCATTGGAGAGGTCTATGTCCAGCCATGGACTAAGAAAGGCTCGTAATGATGATCTATCTATATCCGATGTACCAGTAAAATCGAGAAAGATTCCAGATGTGACAGATTTTAATTTATGAATTTCACAACCATCGATAACAGTCTGATACCGAAAATGAGAATTTGTATTTAGAATATTAAACTTGCCACGGAACCCGCTGTATGCGAGTCATACTCACTTGGCCTATTTTTTTTTACTTTAGGACCTCGCAGACGTTTGGTAGCCATTAACAAATAAAATATAGAAATGGCGGCGTTGTGAATATTAAGCAGGATAGGTAGATAATATTGTAGGTAGCTAGAAGATAAATAAGTTGAACATCTTCCCTAAGGAGTGTTTCATCGCGGACGAAGATGTATACCAACCGTGTCGATTGTTAATCTATTTTCATATTATTTTCAAGTCGCAGTCACTTTGACGAATCGTCTTTAATTCTGAAAGTTTCTTTACTGTTTTATAAATTCGTATTATAGAAAAAATATAGGTAAATTAATCTTTATCGCACAAAATCTATACTTATAATAAATCAGTAGAGAGGTCAATTGTCGCCGCCGCCACCTTGTAACATGTATCAACGTTTGTGAAAATTAATATGATAACTACGAGACAGGCATAGCCTAGTGTTTTTTTTTTTAATAGTAGCTCGACATAATGGCTTCCCTACGCCTGATGGAGGGCGAAAGAGAAGCCTTAGTCGCTGTGACAACTGGCAAGTAACTGGTCAGTTATATGTTAGTTGCCATCGCCCATGCCGGCCCAACCCTAACCCTCCACGAGCTCCGGAAACCCTACTCACCCGGCAGAAACACGACCCGGAGGTCATTTGGCTGCGGTATTCTGTAGGGTGGAGGACCTTCCCTTAGCAATTCATTAGCAATAGCATTCGATTGGCAATACATTTTCTATGTAGTTAACAATAACATGTTGCGTAATAAGTAACCTTAGTTTGATGTGCAATACTATGCGAATTTAGGCTTAACAAAGCCCAATTACAACCCTTTAATCTTTCCATTTCTAAAGGTGCCTGACGTTAAAATTTCACGCATCCTCTTTTATCTATTTTAAGCCGATAAATAACTTACCCGATTTAGGCAATTTACCAAACGTCCGCATTTGATCTACGGCTTCGACAGAGGGTCCGCACGCTATTGTCTGCCTCCCATAGGAAATTAGCCGCAAACATACTAATATATCTACTAACATAATATACTATTAGATAACTATACATATTTGATAATATATTAAGGAACAGATGCCCAAGAAAGGTTGTGTAACTATGTATGTATCTACCTATATTTGCAGTGCGTCTGAGATGCGCAGATGAGAACTGATGGTTTTCAGACGCTTATGTGAAAAAAGGCAGCGTCATTAATGCATCGTGTACGGGGGAGTGACAACAACATACTGAGGGTAGTAGCAGAGGATCCGCATGCACCTATATTAAGGCACTTCGTTCGAATGATGACCGAAGTCACCAAAAGTGCTGGGTCGCGTTCGCAGGAGGTGCCACTTAGGTACATGACACAATAGAGTAGGTAAATGTATTTTATAAATTACTTGTATTATAATACTAACCCTAAGATTTATAAGCATTGTTACTAACCCATGGATCAAAGTTATCCGAAATAAAGATTTGATTCGATTTGATATACACATGCGGTGATGGAAAAGAATGCAAATCGCCGCCTCATTTCTTCACGTGGGTGGTTGACTATACTGTGGGAACGTTTGTCTCTCCCGTTTGTCTGTCATGCATTACCTACCAGCCTTTGAGCCCTTAAAATCGCTTCTTCAGGGTCTTGCCTGGTTCTGGGACGAAAAAAAAGCAAAATAAAGCGTGTAAAACGCACCATGGAATGTAATAAACTGGAATAACTCATCAGTGCTGTTAAATATAGGAAGTGAATTTATCTTCCTACTCGTAGTAGCTCCGCTGAAATCGTCACGGGTTAAAAATTCCCATGAAACAGTGTAATTTCCCCTCTGGGATGAAATTCCTTGCTAATAATGAATTTACAAGGATCAATTTTGCTGGAAGTGTCTTATTTTCCTATCGAATTTAAGACACCCTGTTTCCTAATATTATCTAGTTTGTTTGCATTCATTGTTAATGTTAAAAGCACATAGCGCCATCTAGTGCCAAACTAAGCCGAAGCTTGTACTATGGGCACTAGACACTAACATATCTACATAGAGAAATACAGCGCGATTACAAGCGGCCTACGTTCGGCAGTGGACGGACTAGAGGGCCTACTCCGAAGCTTGGGCCCTACTACAGAAAACGATCGTTCGTTGAACGGATCACGTATTTTTGCCCCATAAATCCCTCTCATTTGTCCCTCCGGTGTCCGAATATACGAACTAAAATTCGTCAAAGTCTATTTTAATTAATTTAATTCATATATTCGAACACGGGAGGGACAAATGAGATGGATTTATGGGGCAAAAATACGCGATCCGTTCAACGAACGATCGTTTTGTAGTAGGGCCCCAGATTACTTTAGCTTAGTTTCGGGATAATTTTAACACGCTAAAATACTACACTTCCTCAGAAGCAAAAATGTACCTAAGTAGGTATTAAGCACTGTAGAGTAGCACTGTGGGTTATCTGAATGTCTTCGTGACGGCCCAAAACTTAGGTAATACCTACACTTCGGAGTAGGGCTACAGGGCTGTTGACTGATTGAAATTCTGCAAAAGCGCAGAGTCAAATGTCGAGTATGGCTGGTCTAGTCAAGACTTATATCTTCGTAAGAGACATTGAAGAAGACGTCTGCCGGAAATAGGCCACTAATGGCGGCGCTATCTAGGCTCTTCCCACTTCCGTCACCACACAGGTAGCTCTATGGTTTGTCACCAGGATTAAACTACGTTTTTCTCTTTGTCATAGTAGATTGTAACTTAAATTGATGAGACAGGCACATACCATACATACCTACGTCGTTTATTTTATCTCTTTTGTTGTTCGTGCAATAAGGATGTTTCCAGGGTCAAAATAATTTCATAACTTTTAGTCCGTATTTTAGATTATAAAAATATATTGGACAAGTATTTTTCATTTAAACAAAAAATAACAAGGCTTAAAAATTTAGGACTGGGGGTCTTTGACGTCACTCAGTGGCAAAAAAACTCCCACTCTTTGACGTCACGCGTAATTTTAACGGGCTATATCTTTGTCGTTTGTGGTTTAATTTATAAAATACGTGTCTTTTACTTTTAAACAATCTAAAAGACGGACTATTGTATGTGTTAATTTAACCAAAATCTTCATATGATAGTTCACCCTTTATATCTGGCTATCCCTTATCCAAAGGTTGTCTGGAAGAGATTGCTTAGAGCGATAAGACAGCCTAAATTGTATATGTTGTCTAGCTGTAAGTCAACTTTATGGTGCAATAAAGAGAAGGTATCTATTTATCTATGTGGCTCAATAAACGCTTTTCTGTTCTGTACTATTTTAGATTTTGCTTTAAACCTCAAAAACCTATACGCAGTACGTAGCACTGATGATGAAATAGGTAATGTTCGACTGATTAAACTTTAAATAAATATAGAACAACATCACATACATTGCTCCGATCCCAAAGTAAGTCGCTTAAACACTTGTGTTATGGAAGGTACCATAAATATTATATTAATTACAAATATAAACACCCAGACACGGAACAAACACAAATGTTCATCACACGAATGCTGTCGCGAGTGGGAATCGAACCCTCGACTCTTGGTTCAGAAGGCAGGGGTCACTACCAATTGAGCCACCGAGCCAGTCCGGTTCTGACCAGTTAAATTGGATCAGCAAAGTCTATGGAATTTAGTTTGACCAATGATGTTCAGCCCATCCACCTTCACTTTCAATTCGACGTTAAATGACGAAATTTAAATGTTTTAATGCAAAATGGCAAATGTTTTTATAGGTATAATTAGCCTAAACTACTAAAAATGCTAGGTACCTAAAGACACTATTCCACGCGAACGAAGTCGCGGGCTTAGCTTATCCTGAATAAATATTCGCTCTAATGGTTATGGCAATAATCTTGAGGCAGGGGATCCCACATACCCTGTCAGTCCCCCCAGCGTATTTTCTTTATTTCCAGTATTTACCCCGGTAAGAAAAAGAGGCAAGGATGTTGCAAAATAAAATTGAAAAACAAATCAAATTTAAATAATTTTATTTCCTTATTCTTATCATAAATACTTAACATGCATCCACGTTGGCTAACACGAAAAATAAGCGTTCGATTTCTACAAAACAATATTATTACAATAAATCGGATAAATTAAAATTGTGTTATATCAAAATACATTGACTTACAAATCAGGGCGCTCTGTTCCCAACGTTTACTAAACATTTTTTTGGAAAATATGTAAAGGTTTTCGAAAAATTAAACATGGTTGTCGTTTCAATTGTAATATTTTCATTTTTGTTTGACTAAAGTTACTTATAATCGCTCGCACATTGCAACGTTATCTCTGATTGCGATCTCTTCCAGACAGTAGCGGCTAAGGGTAGGGCGCGGTTTAGCGACCGCCCAGGGCGCCCTATAAAATGGGGCGACGCAAGAAATCGGAAGAGCCCTAGCGTTATATTGTCACTTGTTGTTAAGACCTACTATTTTAATAACCTTTTTAAAAGCGAAGAGGAGGTAAGGGGGTGATGTAGAAAGTTTACCCAGGGCGCAGGTAGAGGGTATGTATCTTAAAGACCGCAATTGTAACGACACCAAATAACGTTGACAAGAAACTACAAAGAAATCAAAAATGGCTGAATTATCTATACAAACGTACGGAACAGAGCTGAGATTAAAAACATACTATTGTGTCGTGGCGTGTTGTGTTCTGGCGCGTCAGAAATGTATCTGTTTCATACATTTAGTATGGTTAGAAGCATACTGTTACAGTGTGTTCTGTTGTGGCGGCATCTGTCATACTAAATGTATGAAACCGAGACGCTTCAGATGCGTCACGACGCGCCTCGACACAACAGTATGTTTCTTACTTAATATTCGGGTATGGCACGACACATAGTGCGAATGTTCTTAACATCTAAATCGGGAAAAAAAGTACCAAAAATCATTCAACACCTGACGTTTATAAAAGCTTAATGCTATTAGTGTACAAATTGTTTACATTATGTCCATATGATACGTGATTACGAGCTCTAAAGCGACGAGATAAGGTTCAATTTGGGATGTCTAACTAATGTGATAGTGCGACACAAAATTGCTATTGCATATTATATCAATTGTATATATTTTATTATATGATGGGGATGTGTACTGTCAACTCCATTACTTTAAGTCTGTCAAAACATGATTACTTCATATATTTTGTAAGGCTTTAGAAAGACGCGACGTCACAAATTTCGCAAGTAAAACGCCAAACTATTAATTATTATATCCATTATTAATTATATTGAATTAAAAAAAAATAATATATAATGTCAATAAAATTAAAATTACTACCGGCGTCTTCTCTTGTCTGTTTTTCCGACGCAGGATGGCGTAGGAAAAACACAAGATAATTTTTGTTTATGACAGAGGGGCCGAACGGGCCTGAAGGTAATTTAATGGTAAGTGATCACTACAGGCCATAGACACCGCAACACCAGAAGAGTCACAGGTGCGTTGCCGGCCCTTGAGAAATTTTGGGGTAAGTTTCATCCGCCCCGGTCGTCCCGCCCCGTTAACGGGACGTTGTAGGCTCGATTTTTGAAGGTCCATTAGTCACATCCATTCGGAAAAGTCGCAACCGGAGGCCGATTCCAATACTGTGGTACAGAAAACTGCGCGCAAAATGCACCGTGGAAGACTTGCAACTATCAAGATGATAAGGATGAAATCTAGAATTGGTACTTGAGGTGCAATAATAAATTCTATTATCTGGTATTCGATTTAATAAATTCTTCTGAACACTCGATTTCTAAAGCAGGTTTGAATTAATAAAAAAAAAAACACAATTTTATGCCGCACTGTAATTCTTACCCTTAACCAATCTATTCAATCTACAATGAATAATATTATATTAATATTTATAGAATGTGCCGTCTGTTTGTGCCTTTAACGATAAAATGTCCGCTTAAATTAAAAAAAAAAAGAATGTGAAATCACTCGATATAATATTGCACATACATAATGTAGGCCCATAATATTCACTAACACTAGAATTAAAATATCGTTGTAAAGCAAAATAATGGCAAGAATTTGTTATTATCATATATTTTTATAAAACATAATTTTAATAACAATTTTGCATTTCAGCGGTTTAAGGTGATTTGTCAATGGTATTTTCATAACAGTACATGAGGGACAATATGCATGACAATATTTTTGGTTGATATTGATGCAGCACCCAATCATAGAAATATGGTGAAAGTTATTACTTCGCTAGAATAAAAAAGTCCCTGAGAGATCACAATTTCAAATAAAATCTTAACTAATATTATAAAGCTGAAGAGTTTGTTTGTTTGTTTGAACGCGCTAATCTCAGGAACTACTGGTCGAATTGAAAAATTATTTTTATGTTGAATAGACCATTTATCGAGGAAGGCTTAACTATTAGGAGCGAAGAAACAATGAATAAGAAAATGTAAAAAACAGAGGAAAAAATAACTATTCCACGCGGACGAAGTCGCGAGCACGGCTAGTATGATATATTTGCCTGTCTATTGTGTGGTAGACCTATTTGAGTATCTTACATACTCGTATATTATATCTGATGCGGACTGTACAAAGAACCAGCAAGTCTGCATAAAGTTTTCCTATGACATACAAATCACCTTACATCACTGAAACACCAATTCAAACATTAAAACTATTCAAATTAACAATGAGTATTATGGAATTAATTAATTAATACAGTTGGCCTTATCGATGTAGCTTAAAAATAAATAATTAAATAAATTACGAAAAAAAAAAGATTACGACAGCACAATAATGGAAAGTAAACAGCTGAATTATTGATAGCTAATACTTGAGGATATTGCAACATCTTATATAAAAAATAAAAAAATATATCGACCAACAAAACATTGCAACATTAATCAATTTCAAAATTAATAGTAAAGCTTATTTTAAAACTTTAAAAATATATTACCTATTGTCTTTTAGTTTAAATAAAAACATTGTTTTTAATCACCCGTCTAAGCCTACTCTAAGAAGCATTTTAGTATTTACATTAGTGATGACAGCTGTCAATGTCAATGAGTCTATACTACACAGTGATTTAGTACCAACATACATTGGAAAATTGTAGGTTAGGTTTCAATGTCGTCGGATATATCTTTGTTAATTTATACTAGAAATTTCGAGTCTAAATCTCTACCGCCCGTTGTAGACACCGTTTTTTTCCATTCACATAGGATTAAGTGCTCAAATATATCTAATGCTGACTGTACCACATGATCTATCAATCAAGACCACTAACATTTTGACGTAAAAACCAGTTAAAAAAAATGCCCCTGAAATGCTGGAAAATATCATGAAACGGTCGCATTTCATGAAATGTAACACTGCCTATAGGATATGATGTGTCTTGGTCAGATCATTGATAAGAATTCGTTCGTAGATATCTTCTAGTAAACACGTTACTTCATTTAATGATCAAGGTTATTATGATCATACCGTGATATTACATTAATTACCGTTAGCGGCACTAGAAGCGTTTTTATGTGTCAAAATGGCGCCTGCTAAGTGAACAGCTGTTTCATGAATACTACCATATGGTCATATGACCACGACATCAATACTTGCCCAAATAGCCAAGTGCAAGAAGACCGCAAGGCATTTAGCCTAAGAGCCCACACAAGCCCCACTGTTGACTACGCTTAACGGCATACACACTCATCCAACATCCGTCGGTACAACACATGCGTACTGCCAAAAGAAGCCCTAACTACAGAGCGACAAAGTGCAAATTGCCATCCTTCATCGTCACTGTAAAAACAGTGGTTCTTGAAACAAAAAATAAAAAGGCTGTGGCCCCATTAGGCTCAGAGTGAGCAGACTGACTGTATACTGACGTTTGAGCGGCGTATCGGTCACTAATTGACTTTGTGTGAGCGGCAAACTGCAGTATATTAACAACTCAACCGCTCACTGAATGAGTCGGTAATCGAATCGCCGCAAACGACGTGCCGGATACTTATCCGGTGACTGCACTTGCAGTCACTACGTATTACGTGCAGTCACTACGTATATGGGGTCATAAACCGAGGGAATCCCTTTAAAATGCAATGGAGTAACCAATAGTATAATAATTATTCTGTTTGTACACAAATAGTGTACAAAACCGATTTTTTTTGCCAATTTCAATACATGATTTATGTAAAATTTTCGATATACTATGCCGCAGCGCTTACGCTGCTACCTTAGCTAGCCATTCAACGTGTGACCCTGACACGATAGACGGCCAGCGACAGCGCGGTTATTGTAAACGCATAGGTAAAAGTCAAAATTTAAGAATCTAATTTCATATTACAAAAATTAAGGTAGCGTTTTATGGAAATGCGATATGTATCAGCTATTTATTCAAACTTTAGACCTTCAGTTTACCCTTCACATTGTATAGGGCCTAGAACATAGGAATTAGGAACTAGATTAAACAGTTAGCCACTGCCTGCAAGCCTAATGCGACCACTGCCTCAAAACACGGCCGGCAGAGTATTACACTCCCAGCCTGCGAGAAGCCGTCCAGTCTAAACGCTTGACGCGACGTAGATCTGGATCTGATCCTCCCACTACTTAGGTCCATAGCGCGTTTGCTAGATTCAAAACAAAAAAATAAAAGTGGGCTCTTGACTACGGGTATCATAGAGAAACAGGTTGGTACAGACAGGCAAATCTTTACGTAACGGAAACCTGGTTTTCTAAAGCATCCCAAGGCGTCACCGTCTTCTCTTAATACTTGGTTAAAATTGGGAGGTTGCACTGGAAAATTTATTCAGAGACAGCAGGGGCAGATTCCACTGCGAATTTCATAGCTTTTCACTTTGCAGTGGAGCGTCTTGGTGGTTTAGTATATTAACAAAGTGGAATATCTTAACTGCGACTTGGTTACGCAACTCTTTGTTAACTCCATTATTTCAAAACAAATTAGGCTCCAAGTCCGATCGGTGCCCTTACTTTAAATTGTGTATTTGTGTATTTTTATATGTATGTATGCAACGCCACACATAGGCTCCACCAGAACACCAGCGCCGCTATGGTGTCTACGACGCCATAGCGGCACAAAGCTGAGGCTGGAGCCTAGTTGGCTTCACATCACAAACCCTATATCTGTTATTCCACTTCAGTGCTTCTTCTTCGTTTCTGTGTTATTATCGCTTAACTGTATTGTATATTGTGTTGTGTTGCCAATAAACATTTTTTTCTTTCTTTCTTTCTTTCAAATTGTAAGTATGAACAGATATTTTTGTTAAACATCACATAGCCAAAGATTACATTCATTATTATTAAAAAAAAAAGAAATAAAATAATTTAACCGTGTCTATTTCATCTGTGGTCTATCTGACTATCTTCTGGGAAATAAAAATGGACATCGACAATGAAACCCAATACTACATTCCCTGATTCTCTCACAAGATCACTCGATGCTAAATCAACATGATATTCACACTTCAACGATATACCATCTCACCGCACATGACGTCACGATATTTCGCACTCTTAGTAAAATAACGACCTAACTCAAATTTTGGGAAAAATGAGTTTAGGCAAAATATCGGCCCTATAGTGGTCTAATTTTGTTGTTGGTCTTTAAAATAACTTTTGAAACTTTCGCATTACAGAATAAGATATATAGTGTAGCGATGCTAAGGCTCCGTCAACGCGGCTGTATAAGTGTATACCCTTCGGTGCCCTAATTCAGGTGAGAAGTCGATATGTACCACAATAAAACCGTTTTATCAGATAAACTATTTTTTTCAACATTTTGCGTTAGGTCGTTACCTTTTTTTTGCATAAACTCAACTTTCCAAAAAGTTGAGTTAGGTCGTTATTTTCACATAAACTCATTTTTCCAAAATGTTGAGTTAGGTCTTTATTTTATTAAGAGTGCGATTTGTATATAACCAAGTGTATGTTATGATTACGACTACATACAACGATTACTATTTATCAAATATCATATCATTAGTGATCGGAAATATTGTTACAATATTTTATACAGTAATTAAAGTTAATTCTATGCAGTTATCTTTCAAAGGAAAAATATTAAGAGATCTTCCACTGAGATTATTAATTAAGATAAAGTTTACACTCTCACTTGTAATGATTGCTAACACATTTTCAATGGTAAAGAAATTTAAAAGATGCTTGCCTTGTGTTTCAATTTCCAATTTGCAAGAAAATTAAATTATTTTGTCCAAGATACAAAATGTCCAATTTTGATCATAGCAAGATCATTGACTGATTGAGCGAAAAATACCAGGAGCGCATATAAAAGACCAAATACCTACTTGTCACTAGTAGTACCACAAGACACTACATTTTCTCGACACAGAATTTGGTCGACCATCTCTATCGTCTAGTCTAAAATGACGCGCCCCACCACTATTACGCACACAAGCAAATTTCAAATGTAATGGTCTTAATCTTTTTGGTTGTTCTTATAAGTAAATAAATAAATATGGATGCAATACACATAAACAATGCAATAATTATAATTGGTCGTTCACTTGACGGTTAAATTCAAATTTAAGAACAGCGCAATTCTCGGATTTGTTGTCCAACTAGTTTAGGTGATCGTGAATTCGTGACAGGAAAATCGTCTTGTTTCGTGCATTGTGACGGCGCTGCTCCATAGAGCATGTTGTCGGATCACCCGACTAATCGGCCGTCATGTGCACATACAAATCATAGTTAACCAAATAATCGGCGCTCGTACAAAGATGAAGTGCCGGTATTATTATTTACACATCTGAATTAAATAATTAAGGAGCGGAGCGCGTCATTTCAGTTTAGATAATCTCTACCTTATTAACCAATATTAGGAAAGTTAACACAATGTATGGACACTTCCTACGTATCTATGCACTCCTGGTACTTTTCACTCGATCAACACTGATCATGTTACGGCGAAAATTTGATATTTTACATGTATGAAAGGAATCATTCCATATTGAAACTAGATTGGTTTATGCCGAACAGTCCAAACACCCTGAATATTACAAAAATATAACAAATACAAACTGTAAATCTCAATTGAAAGACAAGTATGTTACGGGTCAAATAGTTATCGTAGCAACGTGACTTCTAACACTATGTTCCTTCAAAAATAACGCTTCGTGCAATAGCATACATCATACAACAGCAAAAATACGACCCTAAGGCGGGCAACTCCGTAGAACAAATCGACACCGATCACTGGACTATAGCCCGCCTTAGAGAGATTGATCCAACTATTATTTTATGCGTAGTAGAAAAAATATTATCGGCTATGTGATACGGTTCACTATCTTATGTCAATACGCACGATTATTCTATTTTGTCTTTATAGCCATAGATTAGCGTTCGCTTTGTAAAGTTGTTTAGAATAAGATAGATAAAAGTAAAAAAAAAAGATTAAAAAATAATAATATGAAGAGCGGAAGAATGCCCGATTTTTTTTTTTCTTATTTTAGTGAACTTTTTATTTTTTATAGTCATTTAATTTGATATAAAATCTCATCGCGTGGGAGTCGTAAAAGGCGACAAAGGATGCCCTTCCCAAGAAACGCTGCTACTCGTTTCCTGGTATACATCAGGAAATGGGCAGCAGCATTTATATGGTGACTAAGGCCAATCCCATATGATAATTGTCATTGGGGGAGGACTATGTCCAGCAGTGGACGTTTGCAGGCTGAAAAGTATCATCATCATCATAGTCACTCATAATCAACTTGACAAAGAGAACGCCCTAACTACTATTCATTAACTGTAAAAAAAAGAAGTGGATATTATAATAATTTTACACCATATTACAACGACACGCGTTCGTCCGTTCACGTAATTTTGAACTGTATTTACTTACATTAAGATCGGTAATACTATGTAACACTGGTATAATGGAGTGACTCTGTACATTTAACAATGAGGTTGGTGATCGTATCGTGCTGTATCAAAACTTAAGTTACTCTTACAACTATGATAGCTGAAAAACATACGAGATTCAAAATATAAAATCTAGCGTCAGTGTTATGTCCCTTCTATTTTGTGACTATTCTTTGCCCTTGTTTGAAATATCTTAGTGTAAGCGCTTTGATAAAGCTGAGGTTCTACTAAGGCGGAGCGGAGCAGAGCAGAGGCGAGCTATTCACCAATAACATAGCTTGAAATCCACGCACCACAGGCCAATAATGGGCATCACTGGAGCGAGAAGCTACTAACTGTCATCCCGCCTGCCCAACGTGAAGCAAAGCCTCCAGATGTTTCATCAAAGTGGCCAATAATTGGAGAGATATGTCCTGCAACAGACTGCGATAGGCTGATGATGTGGATTTCAGGCCATGAGATTGGTGAATTACAGCACAGCTTGTCTTCGTTCTTCCTCAGTGGAACCGTAGCCTTACCGGTCTATTCCATAAAGCCTAGTTTATAGTGTTAGTTTACGCAGAAGCCAAGTATCTTACGAACCATACAGTGCATTTTTCGCCGGAACAGTCATTATGGAAGAATCTACATATTCGAGACTAAAACATGCAATCGTATCATATAAACTAGGCTTTAATACTTTTAACTTCTTCACATAGCTACACAGAAACAGATATTAAAAGTATTTTTTTAATTATGATGTCAAGAGGACTTTGCTTTAGATTACTATCAAATACCCGTTCATTCAAAGACTATGCATATAACAGTTATATTTTCCGTTGTACACATTCGTAAGCAAAGAAAGGTTTCGCCGTTCGGTTTTATAAACACAGTAGAAATATTATAGATACAATTTCTTCGCATACGTCTATAAAAACAAATTCAACTTTGCTTACCTAGACGATACTATTATAACTGCCGAAGTGTCCGAACCCAATAAAGTTACCAATTTAACAAACTAGAAACGATTTTGAAATAGTTAAATTCATTTTCTAATACACGTCAACTCAATAAGAAGAACAAGCAATAACAATCACAACAGTTTTTTTTTCAAATTCCGTTTTACAGGCGGTCTGACTTTACCTGGACTGGGGGGTAGGCCTATGTGATGAGCCTGGGAGCGTGTAGGCCGTAGAGGCGGCGGGCTAAGGGAGGCCTGTGACGCGGCTCGTCGTCGGCGTGAGGGGCCCAGTCTTGGAGTCTCGCGCCGGCCGCGAGGCGATGCGTTAGGCGGTGTGCTATGGAAAAACCGCCGCTACCCTCTAGCTGCGTAAGGACTATTATCACTTGTCTGTGGAATGGAAAATAAGAATCTGTTGTTAACCGTGACTATGGCAACTTCCCCCCAAATGGCAATTGTCACTGCGGCTGGCCTGCAGTGGACGTCTGTAGGCTAATGATGATTTTTAGTATTAAAGAGTTAGGTCATGCATTATTGTACGCTTTATCATACACGACGACAATATGAAATAAATAGATTTTGGCCCAAGACTTCTTTTATGAGTACGTTTATGTGTATGTCACACTCCATTCAAATCAATGGACTTTTAACAATGAACTTATCATTGTGGTTTCCAGGTGTAGAATAGGACCACATCTCATCCTGTGACAAGAGCAACAAGACTAAAGGAATCTCAGGAAACAAGCAGCACCTGACTACAAATAAAACCTAAAGCGGTCACCAAGCCTGCCAATGGTGGAGACTAAGACAAATTCTCCCAAATGACACTTGCTATTTGAGGTCTACCTAGCGTGGTGACTAAGGCTTGTAAACGTTAAATTACTTTAGTAATAATAATAAATAAATAACCAAAGACATGGTACAATGGGCCACCACACATCGCCATCTAGCCCCAAACTAAGCCGAAGTTTGTACTATGGGTACTAGACAACTGATAAATTTTAGATATTTTTTTTTGTAAATACATATTATACATAGAAAACACCCATACAAGCAGACATGTTCTTGACTCTATAGCTACATTTAAGTAAAATATGAAAGGTACCTATGTAAGGGGGGCACAGAGTCGATGGTCTTCAGCTCGCCCCTCGTGGAGACCACGTTGTAGCTCTCCTGGCAGTCGCACTTCACGTGGATCCACTTGTCTGTGTGGCGGTTCTCGACCATCACTACTAAGCCAGCCCATCCCTGTAACAAGTTACAAAGTCTATATTTAGATAAAGATAAAGATTATTTATTTGTTCAAACATGTGTACATAATACAGATGATATATGTATAATATTGCATAAAAAGTCCCAACATGTCGTACCTTTACGGTGTACAAATTATATTTTCGATAGTAGGTAGGTGCCCATGATCATGTCAACAATTATTATTCACTTACATTAAAAAAAAAAATATATTTATCACAACACAATGTCAAAAGTAAATAAGTCAAAATTTATCGTTAAGAAAGTCCGTCACGTTGTAATAGCATTTGTCGATTAATAGAGCTTTTACTCTTGATTTAAATTCATTAAATTCCAATTGTTTAATTTTGTTTGTTGAGAAAAAAACTTTGTTGAATAGTTCTGTTGGCCGTCATGCCCTGCCTTCGTTTTTACTTTGGTTTCTGCTAATAAGGGTAGTGAGCTGAGGGCGATCGGATGAGCAGTTCGAGCTGTGGGCTAGTTCCAGAACTGGTTTCCAATGAGTATGGTAGTTACTTTGGTAAAGATGTCATGCTCTGGTGTAGACAATGACATAGTGAGAGCAAGCGGATGGGCAGTTACCTTAATTGATGGGTTTGCTATAGGGACATCAGTTTCGTCAAGAAACTTTGGTTTTGTCGAAGAATTTTATTTTTGATGAAGAACTTTAGTTTTGCTGTCGCTTAAAGAATCCAATGTTACGGGTAGAGCCTAAAGATGTTCGACCAAAGCTCGCAGCTGGAGGCCTATGTCCAGCCGGGGGCGCGATAGGCCTCTGAGCCAAGGCGGTTACCTTAGTGAGGTAGTAGGCCGTCATGCCCTGGCGGCCCTCGTGCCGCTGGCCGCGGGCCAGGGTCAGGCCGATGATCGCGTCGGCCAGTATGTGCGGGTGCAGCGAGGGCCTCTCCACGGCCAGCGGCTTGGACGAGTGGTCGGCCGGCTCTAGACCCGTGTGCCAGTGGTTGGACGTCGGGCATGCTACCAGGTGGAAGCCTGGGATCCAGTGAGTATGATGGGTGTGGACCTTAGGAATCATGCTCGAATGGCTCTCGACTGCAAATGGGACCGATCAGGGCCTCAGATAATAAGGGTAGTGAGCGGATGAACAGTTCCGAACTGATGGCTTGTTCCAAGACTGGTATCCAATAAGTATGATGGGTGGTGGATGAGCGGATCGATAGTTACCTTGGTAATCATGCACGAATGGCTATTGCCGTACGGGATTGATCATGGCGTCAGCTAATAAGGGTAGTGAGCGGATGAACAGTTCCGAACTGGTGGCTTGTTATAGGACTGGTATCCAATAAGAATGACGGATAGTGGATGAGTAGATGGATAGTTACCTTGGTATGCGATCATGCGCTGATGGTTCCTGCGGTATGGGATCGATGATGGCGTCAGCCAATGAGGTTGGTGGATAGTTACCTTGACAGACTGTCATGCTCTGGTAAATCTGGCAGCAATAGACCGCTGATGGCGTCAGCCAGTGACGTAGTGAGAGCGAGCGGATGGGCAGTTACCTTGGTAAGGCAGTAGATTGGTGGCTTTGCTAAGTGGATATTGATTTCGTCAAGAAACTTTGGTATTGCCGAAGCACTTTAGTTTGGATGAAGAACTTTAGTTTTGCCGGCGCTTATAGAATCCAATGTTACGGGTAGAGCCTAAAGATGTTTGACCAAAGCTCGCAGCTGCAGGCCTATGTCCAGCCGGGGCCGCGATAGGCCGCTGAGCCAAGGCGGTTACCTTAGTGAGGTAGTAGGCCGTCATGCCCTGGCGGCCCTCGTGCCGCTGGCCGCGGGCCAGGGTCAGGCCGATGATCGCGTCGGCCAGTATGTGCGGGTGCAGCGAGGGCCTCTCCACGGCCAGCGGCTTGGACGAGTGGTCGGCCAGCTCCAGACCCGTGTGCCAGTGGTTGGACGTCGGGCATGCTACCAGGTGGAAGCCTGGGAGCCAGTGAGTATGATGGGTGGTGGACGAGCAGATGGATAGTTCCTTATTGCAGCATAGGGTTGATCATGGCGTCAGCTTATAAGAGTAGTGAGCGGATGAACAGTTCCGAACTGGTGGTTTGTTATAGGACTAGTTTCCAATGAGTATGGTGGGCGGTGGATGAGAGGATGGACAGTTACCTTGGTAAACTATCATGCACTGGTGGCTCTTGCATCATAGGATCGATGATGGAATCAGTTAGTAAGGGGGCTAGTTCCAGAACTGGTTTCTAATGAATATGGTAGGCATCCATCCGCACCTTACGCTCCTTACCTTGGTAGACTTGTCATGCTCTAGTGTAGCCAATGACGTAGTGAGAGCAAGTGGATGATGGGATCTTAATTGATGGCTTTGCTATAGGGACATCAGTTTCGTCAAGAAACTTTGGTTTTGTCGAAGAATTTTAGTTTTGATGAAGAACTTTAGTTTTGCCGTCGCTTAAAGAATCCAATGTTACGGGTAGAGCCTCTCGATGTTTGACCAAAGCTCGCACCTGGAGGCCTATGTCCAGCCGGGGCCGCGATAGGCCGCTGAGCCAAGGCGGTTACCTTAGTGAGGTAGTAGGCCGTCATGCCCTGGCGGCCCTCGTGCCGCTGGCCGCGGGCCAGGGTCAGGCCGATGATCGCGTCGGCCAGTATGTGCGGGTGCAGCGAGGGCCTCTCCACGGCCAGCGGCTTGGACGAGTGCGCGGCGAGCACGTGGCGCGGCCACACCGAGCTGTCGGCCAGCTCCAGACCGGTGTGCCAGTGGTTGAACGCGAGGCACACTACTAGGTAGAAGCCCTTTTCTAGCATCTTGTGGCAGCCTACGAAGCCGCGGACCTGGCGGATGAAACAGTTATAGTCATAAATGCGTCCTATCACTGTTTAAAAAAGAAATAAGCACACGCTTGCCGTTCCATGTCTGAGGCTTCATAAAATTGGGAAGTCCTTCGTCGGACTACCAGAACATGTTCATTTATTTAAAACTTTAATGCACAAAATGGTACAAAAGGCGAACTTAACGCTAGGAGCATTCTCTACCAGTTAACCTTTGGATCATGCAGAGAGCAAATGCTGTTGAACTGCCGACTCATAAAAATCATATCTAAAATCATTACTAATGTAAGGGGCTTGTCATAAGCCTACTTGAATAAAGATATTTTTCATTAATCTCATTCATTCATTCCTTTTCATTCATTCATTCCTTTTCATTCATTCATTCCTTTTCATTCATTCATTTAAAAGGCCGGCAGAGACTCCAGAACTCGATTTGAGTTGTCCATGGGCGGTGTCGACTGCTTACCATCAGACATCACATTTGCACGTCTGCCGAATCCTGCATAAACTAAAACATCTTTTCGCTCCCAAGCAAGAGGCTCGTTGTTCATCCTGTTGAATAGCAGACAAGGCCCCGGCAATCGATTGGTGGCGGTACAATTATCACGATTGAAGGCGTAGCTTCTCGTTCGCTTTCCATCAGGCGTAGGGAAGCCATTATATCGAGTTACTATAAAAAAACACAAGAAGAATGCAGCAATTCAGACGTACCAATACAAAGAAAAGAGCCATAATCCCACCTTGCCTCTCCCTTCTCACTTACCTGTCTCTTACTGTGTGCCACCAGTTTCCCGACCTGTGCACTCGGCCCAGACTTGGTTCTGAACACGACCACGCACAGATCCAGCTGGGACCGCTGACTCTTGGCTGAATTTCTGAAACGTTGAAATTTTTTATGCACTTACTTTTGTAAGGGAAGTAAGGGAGCGACCCATCATCTTATCGCTCCAAGCCAATTTCATCTGCTCGTGGTGCATCCTACCGAATAACGAACGAGGCGCTGGCAACCGACTGGTGGCAGTATCATCACAATTGAAGACGTAGCTAAATACCACGGACCGATGACGGGCGGCAGCGTCACCGGCGCGAGAGGCTGCGCCCTGCGATCGCCAACCCGCCTGCCCAGCGTGGCGATTATAAATAAAATAAATAAATATCAGACAACATCACATACATTGCTCTAATCCCAAAGTACGTAGCTTAAGCACTCGTGTCATGGGTATCAGAATAACGAAGGTACCACAAATAAATACTTACACTTACTTAGAATACGGATGATGACAAGGTATGAAAATGAAGAAAATAATTAGTCCGTCTCTTAGATAATAAAAAAATATAAGACCCGTATTTTTTGTTTTGTCGAAATAACAAGAAAATACTTAGATATAGCGCATTAAAGTTACGGAGTGGGGGCTAACTACGTCACGTTAGAGTATATTTTGTACTCTAACGTGACGTCATTTGACATTTAAAATCAATGTATCTTCGTAAGTTTTTGAACAAGAGGCAAAATAAAAAATACGTATCCAATATTTTTCATTAATCTATCTGATGGACATTAAATTATTTTTTAGTCATCATCCCAATTATAATTTCTAGCGTTTTAATTGGCTAGGCGGCCGGCAGTTGGTGATGAGTCACTATTTTCTTAACGCGAATGAACTATAAATACAAATTATAAACACCCAGACACGGAACAAACACAAGTGTTCATCACACGAATGATGGATGATGGACACGGATTATGGGTATATCCTCCAGATGTTGGCACTAAGTGGCGAGCAACTGGAGAGGCCTGTGACCAGCAGTGGACTGTAATAGGCTGATGATGATGACTCACCTCTGCCCTTCTTGGAATAAAGTGAAATCCACTTCAGTAGGCTGAGTGGCAGTCAGCAGGAGGCAGGTCAAGTGCCGCGTGGAGGACATGGGGGGCAGGATGCCGGCGAGACGCACCTCGTGCCATCCCACTCGCACCTTGCAGATATCTATACAGTCGAAGTACCTGAAAGGGATGGAAGATGTATAATATTGAGGGCGGTTGGAGGTTCCCAATCGAGGTTCAAGATGTTCAGTGACACCGGCATATTTCCTAGGGTCCTAAACACCATTCGACTGACTCGATGGCTCATTTGGTAGTGAACACTGCCCTCTGAGCCATGGGTCGTGGGTTCGATTCCCGCACAGTACAAACATTTGTGTTCATGAACATGCCTGTTTGTATTGGTCTGGGTGTTTTCTATGTATAATATGTATTTCTTTACAAAAGAAAAAAGTGTCTAAGTAAGTTTATCAGGTGTCTAGTACTCATAGTACAAGCTTCGGCTTAGTTTGGGGCTAGATGGCGATGAGTGGCCCAGCGTGGCATGTCTTGGGTTATTTTATTATTGTTTCTTGGCGCAAGACAAAAACAAGTCGGTAGGTAAGTCTGCAACATGTTAGTACCCTCGACACCCCTCACGTGTAGTGTCCCCAGGGGTTGCGCAGGGCAGTGTGTGACGACACACAGCTGTCGGTACTCACTTGAGCACGTCGTCGAAGCTGATCCAGAAGACGCCCTGGTCGCGGTCGCGGTCGGGCTCGGCGGCGGGCAGGCTGCAGGCGCCGCGCCACGTGTAGTGTCCCCAGGGGTTGCGCAGGGCAGTGTGTGACGACACACAGCTGTCGGTACTCACTTGAGCACGTCGTCGAAGCTGATCCAGAAGACGCCCTGGTCGCGGTCGCGGTCGGGCTCGGCGGCGGGCAGGCTGCAGGCGCCGCGCCACGTGTAGTGTCCCCAGGGGTTGCGCAGGGCAGTGTGTGACGACACACAGCTGTCGGTACTCACTTGAGCACGTCGTCGAAGCTGATCCAGAAGACGCCCTGGTCGCGGTCGCGGTCGGGCTCGGCGGCGGGCAGGCTGCAGGCGCCGCGCCACGTGTAGTGTCCCCAGGGGTTGCGCAGGGCAGTGTGTGACGACACACAGCTGTCGGTACTCACTTGAGCACGTCGTCGAAGCTGATCCAGAAGACGCCCTGGTCGCGGTCGCGGTCGGGCTCGGCGGCGGGCAGGCTGCAGGCGCCGCGCCACGTGTAGTGTCCCCAGGGGTTGCGCAGGGCAGTGTGTGACGACACACAGCTGTCGGTACTCACTTGAGCACGTCGTCGAAGCTGATCCAGAAGACGCCCTGGTCGCGGTCGCGGTCGGGCTCGGCGGCGGGCAGGCTGCAGGCGCCGCGCCACGTGTAGTGTCCCCAGGGGTTGCGCAGGGCAGTGTGTGACGACACACAGCTGTCGGTACTCACTTGAGCACGTCGTCGAAGCTGATCCAGAAGACGCCCTGGTCGCGGTCGCGGTCGGGCTCGGCGGCGGGCAGGCTGCAGGCGCCGCGCCACGTGTAGTGTCCCCAGGGGTTGCGCAGGGCAGTGTGTGACGACACACAGCTGTCGGTACTCACTTGAGCACGTCGTCGAAGCTGATCCAGAAGACGCCCTGGTCGCGGTCGCGGTCGGGCTCGGCGGCGGGCAGGCTGCAGGCGCCGCGCCACGTGTAGTGTCCCCAGGGGTTGCGCAGGGCAGTGTGTGACGACACACAGCTGTCGGTACTCACTTGAGCACGTCGTCGAAGCTGATCCAGAAGACGCCCTGGTCGCGGTCGCGGTCGGGCTCGGCGGCGGGCAGGCTGCAGGCGCCGCGCCACGTGTAGTGTCCCCAGGGGTTGCGCAGGGCAGTGTGTGACGACACACAGCTGTCGGTACTCACTTGAGCACGTCGTCGAAGCTGATCCAGAAGACGCCCTGGTCGCGGTCGCGGTCGGGCTCGGCGGCGGGCAGGCTGCAGGCGCCGCGCCACGTGTAGTGTCCCCAGGGGTTGCGCAGGGCAGTGTGTGACGACACACAGCTGTCGGTACTCACTTGAGCACGTCGTCGAAGCTGATCCAGAAGACGCCCTGGTCGCGGTCGCGGTCGGGCTCGGCGGCGGGCAGGCTGCAGGCGCCGCGCCACGTGTAGTGTCCCCAGGGGTTGCGCAGGCGCAGCAGCCGCGTGGGGCCGGCCGCCTCCACCACGTCCAGCACGGAGTACGCGTGCCGCGGCCGCAGCCCGAGCCGCTGGTACTCCTCCTCGTCCACCTGCACACCATCATCATTGTCATCACCATCAACACCATCATCAACGTTGTCAACTTCGTCATCATCATCATCATCACCATCAACATCATCATCAACGTTGTCAACTTCATCATCATTATCATCAATATTAGCACCATCATCATTATCATCATCATTATCTTCATTAACATCACCATCGTCATTGAACTCAACATCATCATCATCACCATAACCATCATCATTGTCGCTGACATCATAATCATCATCAAAAACAACATCGTCATCAACAACACCAACATTATCAACAACACCATATCGTCGCAACCATTATCATCATCAAAATCTACATCATCATCATCAACACACCTATATCATATATCATCATCATCAAAATTATCATCATAAATATCACATTCATCAATATAACTATTATCATCATCTTTTTTGACTTCGATCATCAAACATTGTCATCATCAATAAAACATCACCATCATCATTATCGCTATAATTATCAACATCGGCAACGTCATCAACATCATCTTCAACGTCATCATCCAGACCAGATCCCTGTCAACTGCTCCAGGGTATATTGCCGGTGAGTCACCTTCATGTTGCCGCCGCCGCAGCTGGCGCCCATGAGGAAACACGCCTGCCGTGAGGACAGCAGCTGCGCCCAGACCAGGTCCCGGTCGAGCTGTTCCAGGGGTACTCCGCCCCCGGCGCCGCCTCCCGCACCCCCCGCTTGGAGGGACACGGACTCGCAGGGTGCGCCGGTTAATGTGCATAAACCTAGAACACAGAGTGAAGGATATAGAGATCCAATCAGATGGAGGCACCCGAGGCGAGGCGAGGCTTTACCCACAAACCACAAGAGATAGCCATGAGAGGTAGGGCATAGCGAATCTTCGCTCGAATTGAGCCGTCCAGGGAAGGACCTCCACCCTATAGAATACCGCAGCCAAATAATAATAATAAGTTTATTTCCTTAAAACACATAATTACATAATATGATTTTAGCAAATGACCTCAGAGTCGTGTTTCTGCCGGTGAGTAGGGTTTCCGGAGCTCGTGGGGGGTTAGGGTTGAGCCAGCATGGGCGATGGCAACTGACAGGTAACTGACCAGTTACTTGCCAGTTGTCACAGCGACCTAGGCTTCTCTTTCGCTTTCCATGAGGCGTAGGTAAGCCATTATGTCGAGTTACTATGAAAAAAAAACTAGTATACAATACTTCTTATCGTGTCAATGGTAATTGAAGTTACTTTGCAGTCACTTACCCTCGATCGCTCTGCCAGAGACGAGCGCTTCGTAGCATCCGTGCAGTTTCGCGACAGCCTTTTCTATTAAAGGCACCCAGAGCTGTTTTCTTTTCGCCTGAAACAGAAAAGTCTTAGTAAAACAAATGCGATGATGCGGAAGCGACCCATCATCTTTTCACTCCAAGCAACCCTCACCTGCCCGTGGTGCATCCTGCTGAATAACAGACGAGGCTCTGGCAACCGACTGGTGGCGGTATAACTGTCGCAGTCATCTGGTTGAATCTCCTATTTAATTGAATGGCTAGCGCGTTCATTGAATGACGACATTCAATTGAATGCCTAAAGGACAACTCGTCAAGTTATTGATTGAAACGTTCAACGTCTTGACTGAACGTCATTTTAGCATAGTCGTTGAATGGATAAAAGTCGACTGTGTAATATACAGTTTTAAATTTTTCTTTAAAAGTATCCGACGGCGACGTATTAATAGGTAAATCCATGCTGTTATACTATTTTATTATGACTAAGTCAGTTTAAAGTAAATCTAATCAAAAAAATATCAACACTGTTCATATCTTTTTGATCATGTTTGACGCCATATTTGTTTTGGGGACTACTAACGCATGGGAAAAAAATGAACTAAATTACAATCACCTGACTGCTTTTACGTCCGCTCTCTTCAAAGGGCTATGTTTCAATCCGCTACCTAGTTAGACGTTTAGTGACGCGTGTTTAGTCAACGTTCGGTCTAGTGGACACGCACAGACACAAACATATACACAAACATGCACGGACACACACAAACATGTACGGACACACACAAACATACACGGACACACACAAACACTCACGGACACACACAAACATACCAACACGAGTGCACAATGTAAAACTTAAGTAAAGTAGAATAGATTAGAAAAAGATTTAATATAAGTGCCTTTTTTAATAAATAAAATGTGGTGCAATTGTAATTGATATCCAAGATACAAGCTTGCTTAGTTTGGATATCTCTGGAATTTCTGTAAATGATAAATGTAAATAATAAACTTTTTGATTTTGATTTTTTGAATTAAATGTCGTCATTCAATTAACGCGCTAGGCATTCAATTGAATAGGAGATTCAACCAGATGACTGCGACATAACCATCAGGATGGAGGGCGTAGCTCACACGCCGATTACGGGCAGCAGCGTCGCGGGTAGAGGAGCTACTCCTTGCGATCGCCATCCCTCCTGCCGAGGGTGGCGATTATGGACATATCGTCCAGGTGTTTGCCCATAGTGAGAACAACTGGAAAGGCCTACATCCAGCAGTGAACATTGGCAGGCTGCCGAGTCACCTGCGAGTAGACCAGGTGTCCCTTCTTGTTGGCTGGCAGCAGGTCGTCCACCGTGACGGTGAGCCAGCGGCCGTCCTTGCACAGGCGGAGCTGGTAGGCGCCCACGCTGGGCTCCCCCCGGACCACCACCCCTCGCACCAGAGAAGACCGCTCCGCCAGGACCGCTAATGCGGAGAGGAGCCAGCAGTTGCCTAGTACACCTGTGGAGAAGAGACAGATATTTAAAAAGAAAACACCAATAAAAATATAATATATAAATATCGGACAACATCACATCACATACATTGCTCCGATCCCAAAGTAAGTAGCTCAAGCACTTGTGTTATGGGTATCAGAACAACGAAGGTACCACAAATATATACTTAAATACAAATATAAACACCCAGACACGGAAAAAACACAAGTGTTCATCACCCACGACCCTTGGTTCAGAAGCCAGGGGTCACTACCAATTGAGCCACCGAGCCTATCGAAACCAAGGTCTTCTAGTTTCCAAAACCCATCCTTGGATAGGTTTAAAGGATGTGTTTTTGTAGCGCCCTGTCGTATGGGGATTATTCGCCCTTTTCGCTCCAAGCCAGGCTCATCTGACCGTGGAGCATCCCGCCGAATAACAAACGAGGTTCTGGCAACCGACTGGTGGCGGTATAACAATCACGATTGA
Organism: Conogethes punctiferalis; assembly: GCA_031163375.1. Classification (NCBI taxonomy): domain Eukaryota; kingdom Metazoa; phylum Arthropoda; class Insecta; order Lepidoptera; family Crambidae; genus Conogethes; species Conogethes punctiferalis. The sequence goes on along the minus strand of CM062096.1, from coordinate 1,222,956 downwards.
AGGCGTAGCTAAATACCACAGGCCAAATACCGGAGCGAAGAGCTACGCCTTGCGATCGCCGACTGGCATGCCCAGCGTGGCTATTATGGATAAATCTTTCAGGAACTTGCCCAAAGTGGCGAACAATTGGAGAGACCTATGTCCAGCAGTGTATTTCGATAGGCTGATGATGACTCATTCGTTACCTTAAATTTCCAAATGTCTTTGGTCCTTGTTGCTCGTCTAATGGCTGATGATGATGATGGACATATGATGCGGCTCCTTGCTGTAAAATGCCTTTAACAATTTGACTCCGTTACTTTGCGAGATATCCGAAGGTCTTTGAACACGACCCAGGGCGTCCTCTGGTCGTCTACAGGCTGATAATGATGATGGACATATGATGCGACTCCTTGCTGTGAAAAGCTGATCACAAACTGCCTTTTCGTTGACTAAGAGGTTTAGTTCCTCGTTCTTGCCCCGTGCTATTAAGTCATGGAATGCCCTTCCAGCTCATGTGTTTCCTTCCTCTTACAATCCTGGGTTCTTTAGGCGGGGCGTGAAACGGCATCTCAGTGGGCCTTCAGGGTGAGGGCGACAGGCGCAATGGGTTTGTTCTATTGTGCCTGTCGACCTAACTTTTGGACCTCACGACCGCTTACCATCAGGTGGAGTGAGAAAAAAAAATCGTTACCTTGCGAGATGTCCGAAGGTCTGGGGTCTCTGAACACGACCCAGGGCGTCCTGTGGTCGGCGTCCACGTGTATCTGGCTGGGCCGTAGCCAGCGGGTGGCCGCACCAGCCTCTCCTGCACCGCTGTAGTACAACGACCGGGCAGAGGCAGGAAACGACTCGTCCACGTAGGGCTCCCCACTCTGCCGAAGAAAATAAATAAATAACCCAAGACATGCCACGCTAGCCACACAGCGCCATCTAGCCCCAAACTAAGCCGAAGCTTGTACTATGGGTACTAGACAACTGATAAAGTTACTTGGATACATTATTTTTGTAAATAAATGCTTATTAAACATAGTAATAACCATATAAATAATGTTTGTAATGTGCGGGAATCGAACCCACGACCCTTACTGTGCAGGGATCGAACCCGTACCTACTGCATAAGAGGTAGCGTTCACTACCACTAAACTCAACCTGGTAGTTACAGGAGACGTGCAGTGAACAATATTTAAAGGAAGCCGTTGAATATCTTGTAATTTGTAGAGTGATGAGCTGATGATGAAAGATCCAGAAATGTTGAGTGGTAAGGGCGGGTACGCGAACCACTCAATGGGGCGTGACGGTGTGGTGGGTGCAGCCACACCGTTGCACAAGGTCCGCCCGGGGAGCACCCTATTGCTCCCCGGAGAAGGGGATACGGTCTGGAACCCCCGGGGGTTAGGTATCTGCCCTCCCCGGACCAGGAGCGCCGGCCGCTTGTCATCTGCGGCTGGCTGGCACAGGGGGTTTAGTGGGTATGCCCTCCCATTTCGGGAGGTGTGAGTCGCAGACACCATGCAGTCTCCCCCCAGAGGCGGCATGAAGGTGCCTAATGCATTCCAGCAAAAAAGGTCCAGAAATGTTGGTATGACATAGACCAGGAAGCACTTACGGCAGCACACTGCGCCAACACCTCCTGCCACTGGGTCCACGCGTGGCTCTCCTCCCGTAGCCGCAGGATCTCCATCGGAGTGCTCTCCTGCCGCTCCCCGTCGGAACCTTCGGCTGTGGAAACATCAATAAGTCCATTATAAGCCACGCCCTGCGATCGCCAACCCGCCTGCCCAGCGTGGCGATTATGGGTATATGCGCCAGGTGTTCGACGTGGCGAACAGAAAAGGCCTATGTCCAGCAGTGGACTGCAACATTATAAGATAGGTAGAGCATAGCGAATCTTCGCTCGAATTGAGACGCCCGCCCGGGGAAGTACCTTCACCTTAAAGAATTCCGCAGCCAAATGACTTCCGGGTCGTGTTTCCGCCGTTGAGTAGGGTTTTCAGGGCTCGTGGGGGAATAGGGTCGGGTCGGCATGGCGGTGGCAACTGACAGATAACTGACCAGTTACTTACCCGTTGTCGGCGATTGAGGCTTCTCTTTCGCTTTCCATCAGGCGTAGAGAAGCCGTTATGTCGTGTTGCTATTAAAAAAAGTCTGATGATGATGATGATGACGATGATGATGATGTTAATGATTATGATGTTAATTATGATTATGTTAATGATGATGATGATTACGATGATGAAGCCAATGATGATGACGATGATGAAGCCGATGATGATGATTATGATGACGATGATAAAGCCGATGATGATGATTATGATGACGTTGATGATGATTATGATGATGATGATGACGATGATGATGATAATGAGCAGTCATCTCTGGGCACTCACGTTCGTCGTCGTCGTCGAGGCTGGGCGGGTCGGGCGCGGCGGGCAGCAGTCGCGCGCGCGGCGCCGCGCACATGTCACACGCGAGCCCGCGCGCGTTCACGTACGTACACTCGCTGCACGCCCACTCGCCGCTGCCGTTGCCGCTGCTGCTGCTCTCGTGTCTGAAATCATTATTATTCACTAGCTGTGCCAACGGCGTTGCTCGCCTGGATAACGGATTTCAAAATAACGGACTTCCATAAAATGGAAGTTCGTTAATTTTTTTTTTTTTTTTTATAGTGGCTCGACATAGTGGCTTCTCTACGCCTGATGGAAAGCGAAAGGGAAGCCCAAGTCGCTGTGACAACTGGCAAGTAACTGGTCAGTTACCTGTCAGTTGCCACCGCCATGCCGGCCCAACCCTAACCCCCATTTAATTCCATAAAATAGGCTATTTTGGGTAAAAGTTGTAATTAGTCCGTCTTTTAGCTTATTCAAATATAAAAGACACGTACTTTTTTATTTGGAAATTAGACTAAAATTTCGTGTGCCCGTTGAAATTACGTGTGACGTCACTCGGTGAGGCATTTTTACGGGAGCGAGTGACGTCAAAGACTCCCCCTCCTAACTTTTGATGCCTTGTATCTTTGCTAGTGTTTATTTAAATGAAAAAAGTACGTATTATTACGTGTCTTTTATTTTTGAATAAGCTAAAAGACGGGCTAATTACAATTTTCAGCCATAATAGCTGTAACGGGTCTGGTCTGGTTCGGTGATGAAAAATAAAATAAACTATATAAAATAAATAAACTGTTTATTGCACCATATCGGCGTGATATGGTGCAATAAACAGTTTATTGCAAGTACACAAAGGTTTTGCACAAAACACGGGAAAATATGTGGGAAGGCGTAGCGCGGTGTCACTCCGAGATCGATTGGCAGTAGACTGACCGTTAGAAATAATTTACAAACCGCGGTAGGTGCGACATCGCGCTACCCTCTATTAGTTCAATAAAATTTACAATTAAATTCAAAGTTATTTTAAACCTAAATACAAGTGCGTCGCTAACAATAGCCTATTATAAGTTAAGACTTCTACATTGAAGCAATACATTGATGAAAACCGCATTCAATTCTATGCAGTAGTTTTTGCGTGATAGTAGCCATCAAACATACAGATAAAAACTTCTCCCGTTTTCCCAACATTTCCCTTCACTGCTCCGCTCATATTAATTGTAGCGTGATGAAAAGTATACTTTGGAGTATGACGAATAATTACCAAGTTTCGTTATAATCAGTCTAGGTAGTAGTTTTTGTTTCTATAACGAACATACAGACAGACAGGTCTCTACACGCGCGCCACATCAAGAGGCATCTATCTCTCTGTACACCTGCCCGGTGCCAGCCAAATAAATAAATGTATTTTGTCGTGTAGATTTGCCGGCCGCGCGCGTCCATACAACAGCAGTCACCTTTCCTAGATGCTAGCACCGACTCCAAAAATATGTGATAACTAGCTGTGCCCGCGGCTTCGCCCGCGTTCATGTAGGTGTGTCACAGAAATGTTTATTATGTTAGAAAGGGAACTTTTTAACTATTCAGGTACAGTTTTTGTCAGATTAAAGTTCTGGTCGTTTGCGTTTTAAAAGTCGGTTTAAATTTTTTTTAAACATCAATTTACAACAATGTTCGATTACTCACTTAGGTTCGGGCGGAGGAGTTTTGTGGCGAGCCCTCCGCGGGAGAGCAGGAGTGTGCCTTGTACTCCGTCTAGGGGACGGACTTCGACCTGAGGGATACATAGCCACATTGAGGCAACTATAACAACTGTCAACGAGCTAACTACTCTGTGGTTGGTTACTCTATTTATTTATTTATTTAACACTTGGTATTTCACAGTACATAGCACCAAAACATACACAAGTTAGACAGTGAACACATGTGACAGACAAACAAATAAAAAACATATAAAGTATACACACAAGTCACAAATTATTATTTAACCTGCTTCTCAACTGAGAGCCCAGCCAGTTCATGTGTGTACATAAGGTAGGGCATAACGAATCTTCGCTCGAATTGAGCTGCCCGTCCGGGGAAGGACCTTCACCCTATAGAATACCGCAGACAAATGACCTCCGGGGCGTGTTTCTGCCGGTGAGTAGGGTTTCCGGGGCTCGTGGGTGGTTAGGATTTGGCCGGCAGTGGCAACTGACAGGTAACTGACCAGTTGTCACAGCAACTTGGGCTTCTCTTTCGCTTTCCATCAGGCGTAGGGAAGCCATTATGTCGAGCTTACTATATAAAAAAAATGTAATTTTGAGCTGTAAGTCTATCTAGGTCGTAGAACAGCTTATAACAAAGTGGCCATCACAGGGTATCGGTGTTAGTCTGAGTACAAATTTAGCTGTAACATATTCTGTCTATATTTTAACGATTATGTCGAGCTACTATAAAAAAAGGTGTCCTATGACCATAAGTTTCGTTCATAGATAAACACCCAGTGACAACACTCACCAATCCCACTATGGTTCACTTCAGTGGACGAGCTGGGAACCCCATGCTTGGGCACCGGTGGGGTCTTGCAAGCGAGGCACAGGTTTGCCGATAAGGGGTTCCGTAACGTACACGAACTGCATGACCTGCAAACAGTTCAAACAACGCATCCTCTAGTACTTCAGTCACATAGAGTTATGAAGAGTTGTTTACCACATATGTTGGTCTCTGATGTCACACTTTCACCGTAGAAAAAAATCCTTTGCGTACAAAAAGTTCGGCAACTCCTACGTTTCATCATCATCATCAGCCTATCACAGTCCACTGCTGGACATAGGGCACTCCAGTTGTTCGCCACTTTGGTCAAACATCTGGACCCATAATCGCCACGCTGGGCAGGCGAGTTGGCGATCGCAGGGCGTAGCTTCTCGCTCCGGTGACGCTGCTGCCCGTCATCGGCCTGTGGTATTTAGCTTCGCCTTCGATTGTCATGGTTAGCCGCCCATCCGGGGAAGGACTTCCACCCTATAGAATACCGCAGCCAAATGACCTCCGGGTCGTGTTTCTGCCAGTGAGTAGGGTTTCCGGAGCTCGTGAGGGGTAATGTTGGGCCGGCATGGCCGTGGCAACTGACCAGTTACTTGGCCGTTGTCACAGCCACTTGGGCTTCTCTTTCGCTTTCCATCGTTATGTCGAGCTACTATAAAAAAGAATCGATCATTACGATTTTCGCAGTGTACTGACCAGTAGCTATGCGGCTGCGGTTTAGACCCCCCGCAGGCTGCGCAGGCGGCGGCGTCCGCGTCGTTGACGAGCGTGCAGCGGCCACACGACCACGTGGCCGCTACCGCCGGCGCGGGCGCAGGGTTCGAGTCTAGAAGAAGCAATGGGGACTCTGTTCAACACAGTAACGGACATGACGGTCACCGGTGACAAACAATAGAATAGAAGAGATAAATGACTTGACTGGTTAAATGGCTCATTTGGTAGTGACCTCTGCCTTCTGAGCCAAGGTTCGTGGGTTCGATTCCCGCACAGTACAAACATTTGTGTTCATGAACATATCTGTTTGTATTTAGTCTAGGTGTTTACTATGTATAGTATGTATTTATTTACAAAAAAAAAAGTATTTATGTAAGTATATCAGTTGTTTAGTACCCATAGTACAAGTTTCGGCTTAGTTTGGGGCTAGACAGCGCTGTGTGGCCCAGAGTGGCATGTCTTGGGTTATTTATTAAATAGAAATCGTTTATTTGTCAAAATTTTTACAATGATGAAAGCTTATAAGCTTTTCATGCAAAGTTCGCTAGTTTTTTATAACTAGCGAACTTTGCGATGCAGGTCCACCACGTCCGAGCGCCAGCGAAGAAGTGATACCCGCCGTCTCCGCGTCTCAGGCGCAACGTACCCAGCCACGCCTCATCAAGCCCCTGTGACGTCACATGACGCTATGCTCAGGCGATGCTAGGCCCCGCCTGCTCGCCTAATATTTATAATATTATTTATCAACTCACCAACAGCGAAGAGCAGTTCGTCGCTGTTCAGGTCGTGGTCCAGCGAGGCGATGGGCACCGTCAGCTTCTTGGGCTCGTTGCGATTCAGCTCCACCTTAGCACTGCCGCTGGCTTCCGAGGGAGCGTTTGTGGGTCTGGAACTGATGGTGAAAGGGCTATATTTAGCAAATATAATCAGTCAAAAGTTAATTTAGATTTTCAAAAACGCTGCACTGCCGGAGGATGCTGAAGATCGTGCCGACGAAAGTGGAGGAGATGTTGTAGGAAAGCGGAGTCTGGGCTCCTGCCACCAAAATCGAAAACGATCGTTCGTTGAACGGATCGCGTACTTTTGGGGGTGGGCGTGGCCACTAACCTGTGCGTGGGCGTAGCCACTGACCTGTGCGTGGGCGTGGCCACTGACCTGTGCGTGGCCGTGAACGTATGGGCCTAGCCATTGACCTGTATGTGGGCGGTGGGTGCAGCGGGTGGACGTGGCCACTGACCTGTGCGTGTGCGGGTGGGCGTGGTCACTGACCTGTGCGTGGGTGGTGCAGCATGTGGGCGTGGCCACTGACTTGTTCGTGGGCGGTGCAGCGGATAGGCGTGGCCACTGACTTGTGGATGGGCGTGTGCGGCGGGTGGACGTAGCCACTGACCTGTGCGTGGGCGGTGCAGCGGATGGTCGTGGCCACTGACCTGTGCGTGTGCGGGTGGGCGTGGTCACTGACCTGTGCGTGGGTGGTGCAGCATGTGGGCGTGGCCACTGACTTGTTCGTGGGCGGTGCAGCGGATAGGCGTGGCCACTGACTTGTGGATGGGCGTGTGCGGCGGGTGGACGTAGCCACTGACCTGTGCGTGGGCGGTGCAGCGGATGGGCGTGGCCACTGACCTGTGCGTGGGCATGGCCACTGACCTGTGCGTGGGCGTGTGCGGGTGCGCGTGGTGCGCGTCGCGCGCGGCCAGCGTGACGGCGGCGTGCGCGGGCCGGCCGCTGCGGCACACGTCGCAGGCGCGCGCCCACCACGCGTTGTAAGCGAACCAGCATTCGCTGCACTGCCACATGCGATTCTCGCGGCTATGAAAAAATGAACAATCGTCAAAAAACCGGTCAAGTGCGTCTAGTGCGAGTCTAACTCCCGCACTTAGTTCAAACGCAACAAATAAACTAAACTGAGGAATGTTTTGTCGCCAGCGGTGTTTAAGGACCGATACGACCTTCAAATCTTCAAGAAAAGAGCGTACCTCTTTCTTAAAGGCCGGCAGCGCAGCTGTAACTCCTGATGTTGCAGATGTACATGGAAATAATTCTAATAACTCCCACTTGTGCTGTATCATTAAAAGTGGACCTCTCTGCCTCTCACCAATCTTAGTGGTGAAGCTGATCAACTTTTGATGGTGAAGCTGATTAACTTTTGAGACACATTCCAATAACAAGCGAAATTTATGCAACATGTTGGCAATAATTAGTTAAGCGCTACATAACAAACTGTATTTTAGGTAGTAGTTGTAAGTTCTAGCCAGGTACAAGATTAAACTTTATTCCTTAGTCATACGGGATTGTAAAGCAAGAAGCATGGTGTTTACCTTCCTATGGTATGGGATCCTTTAATCAAAGTGCGAAGGAGCAACTTTCCGCCCTGTGGTGTGATGACTGACTGGAAACTGTGGTTTCCCACCCATTGCCAGAGCAACTCTCTGGGCTTCCTCTTCTGCTTTCCATCGAGCGAAAGGAAGCCATAGTGGCATTCCTTTCGCCACATTCGCTGAGCTAAAAAAATAGAATAAAAAAAACGCTAATATCATAAAATACTTACGAAGACTGTTGCTGTGAAGAAGGCACTTTAGACACCTCCCGCGGATTATGCGACACTTTCCCCACAGACGGCAGCATATTATACTTAGATGGCTCCTTAGCACCAATGTGGGACGTCCTCAAGTTGCTCGCGCCCACGCCCACGCCCACACTCTCACTCACCGGCGAGATACAGTTCTCGGCTCCGAGCAACTCGTCTATCCTCGCATAATCACCATCCCCAATATCATTTGAATACAAAGCCTCGTTCTGCGAATTACTCATCACGTTCTTCGTATCCTGTACAGAGACATACGAGTATCTCGTCCCGTTGTTATTCACTTGCAACTGCAAATTCAAGTCTTTATATTTCCCCTTGTTGGGCAAAGCGTATATCACGCCTTCAGCATTCGTATCCCAACTGCATTCCTTATCAATCAACTCCACACTGTTCTCGTCAATCTTCTTGTCCAAATCCTTCACGTCAGGCCGCGTGAGACTACCACAATAGCTCGCCAAAGACTTCTGGTAGTCGTTCAGACTCCGTCTACTGGATATCACCTTCCCCACAGGCCGTTCAGCGTTGGTCTGCTCAGAGAAAGACCGGCGGTACGTCGGCCGGATCTCCGGCGAGTTCTGAGCGCTTATCGACCTACGGAAGGAACCGCCCAGAGTGGCGCTTCCCGTTTGAGGCCAGTCGGGAACGGTTATCATAACCCCACCTGAAGTGGGAAGGGAGGTGGCGCCGTCTCTGCCTGATAACGTTTCATGTCTGCCCAGTGTCGTGACGCTGAGACCTCTCGCGTTCGGGATCCTCGATAGCGGAGACACTCTTGGGGATAGACAGGCTTCGCAATGAGTCCTGATGCCAGAGTTCTCCAAAGTACATTTGCTGCAAGCCCACTTCTTCAAATGGAGCGCCTTACTCTGCTCCCTCTGATACTCTTTGACGTAATTCAACTCCCAATTGGATTTGCTTTCGCTGCACTTCTTCGGTCTCCTCGTCACTGTGTGCAGACTCCTCAGGAAAGACTCGCGCGGATTACAATGTGTGTTATACCCGTATCTTTCTGATACCATCAGACTGGTGGGTCTGTTGATTGTGCCTCTGTTCTCGTCCAGTTTCCACCACTTCTGCTGGGAATTGATCACCGAACCGTGGGACAGGGATCTGGTGACGCCGTGCGCGTGGTCGGCCAGTTGAGTGGGAGACAACCGGAGGGATTGGAGGTCGAGGTTCAGACGGCGGCCGTCGGCGTAACTCGATGTAGGCTTATACGATGGGACTGCTAGGGTGTTGGATCTTATCATAGTGTTGTCTGAAAAAAAAAGCAATTAACATTGAAATTGAGAAGGGATTTCTGCGTGTTCTACCGTTTATATAACGGGGAGCGTAATCAAATCCTCGTAATCAACAGTAAATTACTTATATTTATGCGATATTTAGAAGGATTCAAAGGAGCGTCCTAACATTATTTCGCTCCGAGCCAACCTCACCTGCCCGTGGTGCATCCTGTCGAATAACAAATGAGGTGCTGGCAACCGATTGGCGGCGGTATAGCCATCACAATTCAAGGCGAGCGAGAAGCTACGCTCTGCGATCGTCAACCCGCCTGCCCAGCGTAATATAGGTATATCCTTCAGATGTATGCCCTAAATGGCGAACAACTGGAGGGCCTATTTCCAGCAGTGGACTGCAATAGGCTGATCCTTACAACGGAGTTGTTTGAGATGATGCCTACGGCGACGTTCTAACACCACACCGCTCGTCGTCGCTCGTCAGCATCATATACTCTAAAGTGTAAGTGGTCTCGTACGTTCCGTTTCAAAAGAAACTTCTTACCACACACACTCGAACTACAGTATGGGGCTGTTCAAAGAGTAAAGATATTTTTGAAAGGCAGGACGGTTGACTGTTGAAGACGTCCATAAATGCTCAACATCATGGGGGCAGTAGGCTTGTTTGCGTTAGTGGTATAAACAGAAATACTACCAGAAGAAAATATGGGGAAAAGGGAAAACTATGAGATTGTTCGTACCTTGGGCAGACTTATCTTTGTCCGTCATCCCTGAAGCTTGATCCTCATCATCAGAAAGCCTGAAAATAAAAAGAATACCTTATGTTATTTTTATCAAACGCTTTCATTCTAATTAAGATAACTTGCTTGGTGGCTTGATTGATAGTGACCCCTGCCTTCTAAACCAAGAATCGTAGGTTTGATTCCCACTCTAGACAGACATTCGTGTGATGAACATTGTGTTCGTTCCGTGCCTGGGTGTTTATATTTGTATTTAAGTAGGTATATGTGGTAACTTCGTTGTTCTGATACCCATAACACAAGTGCGTAAGCTACTTACTTTGGAATCGGAGCAATGTATGTGATGTTGTATGATATTTATTTATTATTATTATAACTTGTGACTCGTTTACTTTCTTGACAATCTAATCCTCATAATCAAGAGTAAATTACTTATATTTAGGCGATATTTGAAGGGATTAAATATTAAAGGGAGCGTCCTAACATGTTTTCGCTCCGAGCCAACCTCACCTGCCCGTTGTGCATCCTGCCGAATAACAAACGAAGGGCTAGGGCTAAACCGACTGGTGGCGGTATAGCCATCACAATTCAAGGCGAGCGAGAAGCTACGCCCTGCGATCGCCAACCCACCTGCCCAGCATGACGATTATGGGTATATCCTCCAGATGTTTGCCCTAAGTGGCGAACAGCTGGAGAGGCCTATGTCCAGCAGTAGCCTGATAGTAGGTACCTGTAGACAGGCGCGTGCGGCGCGAGCGCGTCACAGGCGGCGCAGCGCCACGCGGCCGACACGTTCCGCAGGCCGCAGCCGCAGCGCCACGCGCGGCTCGCGTCCGGCGCAGAGCCCACGCACGACCATCCGCTGCGAAACACACAAACACACTGAGCTTAAGACTACTACGGGTCTTGAAGGGACCCGGGGAAGTGGGGCCCACTTGGCGGGCCTCGCGTACGGGCTTCGAACGAGAGATCTTTGCCCGGACTTCATCTCCGGGTCTTGTCTTCCCAGGTGCTTTTTCTTCTTCTTCAGGACACCCTCCCCCGCAACCCGGCGCGTCTGCGGCTTACAAGGAATGCGGCGCAGGAGGGGGGAGGATGATGTCTGTATTTTGACCTTAAGAGCAGTGCCGTAACTAGGGCGGTGCCAGCGGTCTGAGCACCCTGGAGGGGCGCAGAAATGACCAAACCATATTTTTCAGGGGCGCAGTTTTAAAAGCCTGCACCGGGCGCATAAAAGGCTAGTTAGGGGTTAAGAGGAGGTGGCGTCCTATTGAGGCGGAGCGGAGACGAAGTGTGCCGCGATTGACCAATCCCATAGCTTGAAAACCACATCCATGTGAATGAATCGCGGCATTGCTCGTCTCCACTCCGCCACACATCTAATTAAAGTTTAACTCGGCAACTTTACAAGCCCATAGATTATAGAATGATTGTACGATCCCCTGTGGACCAATCAGACTCACTCTAAGGGCTATGCCACACTGGAGGATTGAATCCACTTTCAAAACAAAGCGGCCTCGTGACGAACCGGTTGCAGACAGTAACAGAATGGTTTTGCTTCAATCCGCGACATGTACGCTTTGAAAACGCTTACGATCCGCCAGTGTGGCAGCTCACCAAACATTTTAAGTAATTAGAGAGAAAGAACTGTAATGTTTATAACAGACATGTTAATTTAGTATGAAAGAACCTGAACAAAATTAATTAAATAAATCCACCCAAAAGTTAAAAAATGTTAGTCACACAGTAAGAACTATTTGAATTCTATTATCTGCAAGCTAAAAGCAGCCATTGAACTGAACATAATGGACACAAGACAAGAAAAACCAATTTATAAGTAGTTTGACATGACATGGTGTTAAGTTACATAGAATTCCCTCTGCTAATGGGATTAAAGTGCATACAAAGACACAACTCCTCATAAGTATCTTGTAACATGATCATTCAATGTGTATTGATTCTACTAAGCCGTGGAGTGCCTTGGCATCAGGTGCCTGGCATGTACTGATCAATTACGGACATAGTACATGTAGATTGTTGTCTGGAACACCATTTAACAACCACTTTCTACAAATTTACATACAAGAAGTTACAAATTATTAACTGACTTCAAAAAAATGCTTCTCAATTTGACCGTATGATTTTTATTTAATTACCAGTCAAAATTCAAATAAAGGAGAATGCGTAATTTAAGCAAATGATTAGGTAATTTAACCCATGGCAAGTTTTCTGGACAATTTTCATCATAAAATCCTTTTGGATTGCATGCTTTTGCATGGGATCAATATTGACTGAACAAATAAGGCAATAAAAAGTTTTTTTAAAAAGGCAAAAAAAAAAGGTTCCATCATGTTGGGAGGGTATCCCTATACCTATAGGGACAACATGATGGAACATTTTTTTTGAAAAGGTACCAGTATACCTTCATACCAACTTGCTTAAAGTTAAGCGATGTTAGGGCTAAAATGGGGCACCCACCAAACAAAAACTGATCCATTCCCACCTTGAAATCTTAAGATTAATCAGGTAACAAGAACCTGGATTTCAGGCTTGACACTTACAGTAGCCCTGTGAAAGATGGCTGGCTGAGGACTGATACAAATTGCCCAGACGCAGGATGTTTGGCATTCCCTGAAGCAGGTCTATGTTCAGCAATGGATAGCAAAAGGCTGATTGTTTGACAATCTGTCAACTGATCTGTACTCTGTAGTGAATCATAAATTTTCTACTTCACCTCAATGGAACTTTATGTTAGTAGGTATTATGGTAATTTCCAACTAATCTAAGAAACAAATTCAGCCTCATGAATATTTCTTTGTGTATTCATAAACTATACTGTGCTTACACTGATGTTACCTAATTAATTCATGAGCAGCTCTTGCTGCTATTGAACCAATATGGAGTATGCATATTTTATTACCTTTAATATTAGTTCATACATTCTAATGTATGTGAATGAAATAAATAAATAAAAAATAAGAAACATTTATTTTCCGGACATCACAACAACACAAAGTATACATAAAAAAAACAGAAAACACAAAAAGAACATAAAAAAAACAAAGCACAAAAGTAAAGGACACGGCGTTGCTGCGACGTCTGAGAAATAAGGGCCTCACTCAGCAATTAAGCTTGAAGTGACTGATATACCTATACCGGATTGTAACAAACTGTTTAAACTAATTTTTTTTTCCTTTCTTTTCTTTCAGATGGAGATCTGTGATCAGCCGGCCAGCTATAATCAGATTTTCTGGATCATCCAATTAAGAGTTTTGAGGTCCCATCCTGTGATGTGTAACCTCATAATTACAATAGTGTTTGGGACATGAGTGGTCAAATTGATGCTAAATCCTAATGCTGTTTAAAATATAAATTTGAATTGGTAACTACAAATTTGAGTTGGAACCCCTGAAGGAAGACAAGGGATGTCATATTATGGCAGCCGGACTAGTCTGAATTATCGAAGACAGGCCTAAAAAAGGTGGTATGACAATATTGGTGGGTTCACCCACTATTGGTACCTACAGCCACAGTACCTGTGGCTACAGGTATTCTAATTGGATTGTTAAGAATGGAGGAAGTTGGGAGAGTGCCCTTTGCCCAGCAGTGGAAAAGTGGTGCATAAATTTAAAAAATCTATGATAACACCTCAAATGCATATCAGCCACAAGTGGAAATTTCAGTTCAATTCACTGTTATGGTCATTTAGATGATGACAAAATCTAATTATTAATAGATCTCTTGACTGAAAAACTACAGGCTATTTTCATCTAATTCCAATTGTGATCTTTCCCAGCTTATTTTCATGTTTAAAGTAGAGGCATGTAGAAAAATATTTACACACTGCTTTGTAACACAATTTCCAATAACTTTACATATTTTAGGCATCTTTTAGATCACTTTTTAAGGGCAGTGCAAACAACAGACTATCCGTGACACACTTTTTTGCAATTATATCCAGTAACGCAAACAACGACTCAACACACAGGATGCACATCTTCGATCATTCTGTCGGCAGACCTAGACGCTTTTTAAATGTCTCAGACGCAGACTCTATCTCACAAAAAGTCTGTCGTCTGCGCTGCCCCCTAAGATTATCTATAGCATATCACAACATCTCACTGTATGTACAACAACATATTACATTGACTTTAGAAAAACACATAAGGTTCACATACCTACTGTAACAGACACACACTATTAATAGGTATTTGTAAGAGCCTGAAATAGTTTCTATTAAGGACATAAACTCAAGGGTATTGAGTATCCTAACCTCCTCTAATAATGGTAGGTACTCTAGAACAAAGCAACACAAATTAAACTCCAAACATTACACACACAACTACTTTTCATGAATAAATGTCCAATCACTAATCACATGAAAGTTTCTACTCCATAATTTACTCTGTACAGCCAAAAAATTGACACCAAATGACCGATTCTAATACCAATACAACAGAACAATAGTTCAACCACATACCACAGTCCATTGTGTTGAAAAGTTACATTTCATTAAATTACTGACATACACCCACTAAGAAAACCGTGTCAAAGTATAATTTCGTTAATGAACTTCGTCTATATCCACCCAACAATGAAATACAATGGAAATATAACCTAAATAGGGGTCATGAAAAATCGATATTCCGAATGACAGCAGCAACAATGACCCGATAGGTGTTATAGGAAAACTCACCTATTGAAATTGTTTTCGGTCGGTATGACGATGGGCTCCGAACCAGGGGTAGTTCCTTCGCTTTTTCCTGTTCGGCTTGTATACTCAGGCGAAGAATCTCCTCTATATCCCTTTGACTGCTCAGTGTCATGACCAGAGAGCCTTTTCGTTCCGCATTTTAAACACTTCACACTCTCCGTTGGGTTGATTTGGCCGCACGTCTGACAATGCCATTGCAGCACCGATGCGATGGAGCCCATTTTAATTCACACATGGCTATGAAACCATAACAGTACGCCGTTTTACGAAAACAAATTTCGGTCTGAGAAAAATGAAAACAGCTGATCCACCATGTTGTTTGTGTATAACTTTTTTTGAAAATACACGCATATGCGTTTAGAACTATCGAGTCTTGTACTTCAATCAATTAATAATACATTAAAAATGCTTCGAATGGTGATTCAAACAAAATGCAGCTCTTAAGATCTTTAATAGTAATGAAAGAATAATTTAATTAAATAAAAGCGTAAAATAAACAAAACATTGCATTATTATTTACGGAAAAAACGGACATCTGTGGGTTGCTAATGAAACTAGTAACCATCAAGGAATTAGTACATCAAACAAGAAGTAGATGGCGTTCAACTGTAATAATGTGCATAGTACTGCCCATTTGTTATAGATGTCGCTCTTCAAAATATTGAAAACTTTTGTAATGGATACCACCTTTACAACATAATATGTTTATTTTTATATATTATATATATATAGGATTATTATATAATAATAGTTTTCAGGAAAACAAATAAATTGTAGTATCAGAACTTACCTATAAGTATTCATTTCATTATACCGACTTAAGGTACAAGCACTTAGCAAAATTTGCTTCTTGGGTACATGACATCATCTAACAGCTACAAAATCTCGGGTTTCCGAACATAATTTGTAGGAAAGCTTTCTTCGTGATGATTCGACCCATCGAGATATCGTACCATACCTATCTACGTGAATAATTTTCAGTTCACCACGAGTAATGGTTCCAGACGTGGATGGCTTATAAAACGCCATAATGACGTTGATCCCGCCTGTTTGGCCCATTCATCAAGGGTTAAACACTTAAAAAGCTTTATATCGCCAATGGTGGTCGTTCGTAACAATTTAAACGCGGTACCCATCAGAACGGAAAATGAGGAGCTGATAAAGTTTGAATTATTGTAATGGCGGCTAATGGGTGAATGGGAGATGGCGTGATTTGTGTTGTGGTTTATTACTGAAATATGTGAATAAATTCTCACATTATAGGTACCGATTTAAAGTCATAAGGCCCAGAATTCCACACACTAGCTGAAACAATAGGATTTGGATCACATGAGGACATTGGCCCTCACGAGGATAAACCATATGTTTTTTTTTGCACAGATGCAGCGTTCGTTCTTCTTCTTCTTCATTTCGTATCAATGGCAATTAAATAGTGCCCGTCCAAAACCTAGCGACAAGTGAAACGTTCGTCCTTAACTGTCAAAACTGACCACTGGACTCTATGACAATTATTGTCATAAGGAATGGTCAAGGGGAGACCTATTTCCACCAGTTTGCAGGCTGCTGATGATGATGATGAGGTTGTTCTGGGATTGTGTATGCATCCTGTCTTTTGCTGAATAACTCTTCCGCACTATGTTGAATTGACCTCAAGACCAAACCAAATGGACAAAAACTCTATTAATTCCTGCTCCAGCTCCGCCTATAAATCCACAGGTGCTATTCACGCCAGCAAGGATCAAGATAGATTAGGCCGGGTATAAAAAGCGCGGCAAAAAGCGCGCGAGTGCAAACGATCAAGATGGATCGTTCCAATTGCGAATGCTCCAATGAAAAATTTTCCCGCGTTTTGTTAGTTTTTTTTTCGAAGTGATTCTTTTGGTTTTGTGACGTGCCAGTCTGAAGGTAGCGAACTTTTTTAAGCGCTGACTTATAAATGGAAAAGGTTTGATCGGTGAAAATGTCTTTGCTTTAAAAATAATACTGTCACAAAATAAACGCATAGTTTGAAGTCGGACTTGGCGGTATAACCATCACAAATGAAGGCGTAGCTAAATACCACAGGCCGATGACGGGCAGCAGCGTCACCGGAGCGAGAAGCTACGCCCTGCGATCGCCAACCCGCCCGCCCAGCGTGGCGATTATGGGTATATCCTCCAGATGTTTGCCCTAAGTGGTGTACAACTGGAGAGGCCTATGTCCAGCAGTGGACTGCAATAGGCTGATGATGATGATAGGCTACGGTAGCCGCTTAACATCAGGCGGGCCGTAGACTTGCTTATAAAGCATGGCCTCCATAATGGTATAAAAAAAAATGAAAAACCCATATAGTTTTGCACTAGATTACCCATCTCTGTTAAATCTGGTTTCCTCTACCTGAAGGTTGTCTGGAAGAGATCGCTACAAGCGATAAGACCGCCTAAATTGTACTTTGTTTTTGTTTGTAATTTGTGTTTTTCTGTATTGTCTGTTTTTTTTTAATTTTTTATAGTGACTCGACATAATGGCTTCCCTACGCCTGATGGAAAGCGAAAGAGAAGCCCAAGTCGCTGTGACAACGGGCAAGCCGGCCCAACCCTAACCCCCCCACCAGCTCCGGAAACCCTACTCCCCGGCAGAAACACGACCCAGAGGTCATTTGACTGCGGTATTCTATAGGGTGGAGGTCCTTCCCCGGACGGGCGGCTCGATTCGAGCGAAGATTCGCTATGCCCTACCTCTCTTCTGTTTTTATGCAATAAAGAGTTTCTAACTAACTAAACCCAACGACACTAGATACACTTCAAATGATGTGCCGTGTGGTGCACATCGGACAAATGTCTTGAGCTAAATGTTACGAGCAACAACATCAGCTGGCGAACGTGCTGCGGAGCGCATAAAACTCCAAGGAGTGCAAGGCAATACCGAGGCCGCGGGGGAAATGCAGGTAATACTTAGCTGCAGGGACAGGGTGGGACTGGACATTGCAAGGGCGGTTGTGGGGGCTATTTTTTTTATGCAAGAGGCATCAGACGAGCAAATGTATATATACCCTATAGAATACCGCAGTCAAATGACCTTCGGGTCGTGTTTCTGCCGGTGAGTAGGGTTTCCGGAACTCGTGGGGGGTTAGGGTTGGGCCAGCATGTCGGTGGCAACAGACAGGTAACTGACCAGTTACTTGCCCGTTGTCACAGCGACTTGGGCTTCTCTTTCGCTTTCCATCAGGCGTAGGGTAGCCAATATGCCGAGCCACTATAAAAAAAAATGTGATGACTGATGGTAAGCAGTCGACACCGCCCATGGACACCCGCAACTCGAGTTCTGGGGTCGCTGCCGGCCCGGTCGCTGCGCATCGGTTATGTGGAACCAACTCTATGCAACAGTCTTTTCGGACAGCTACAACTAGGGAGCATTCTAGAAACAAGCGTACTCCTATTTAAAAGCCGGCAGCGACCCCAGAACTTGATTTGAGTTGCTTTGGGTTTGAGTTGGGTGTCCATGGGGCTGTCGACTGCTTACCATCAGGCATCACATTTGCTAGTCTGCCGCCTCTTGCATAAAAAAAAAACAAAATATGCAGAAACGTATTATTAAAGAACCTGTCCATGTTATGAGCCCCCAATGCTACCCCAAGTGCGGCTCTGGGGGTGCCTAAACAGGGGATGCGCGATTTATGGGTCTCGTACACGTCGCCCGTAATCTTTTAGATTGCTTTATAGGAATTGTTGCGTTGGGGTACATTTTAAGTGTTTTTGTTTTGAGGGGTAAGTTGACCAAGGGTGTATAGCAATTTTTCTATAGAAACGGAACTCTTTTAAGTTATTAGACGTGAAAATGCTGCTATCCCTGTGTTAGTAAAATTATGTTTTGTTTTTTTTTATAGTAGCTCGACAAAATGGCTTCCCTACGCCTGATGGAGAGCGAAAAAGAAGCCCAAGTCGCTATGACAATGGGCAAGTATCTGGTCAGTTACTTGTCAGTTGCCAACGCCATGCCGGCCCAAGTCTAACCCCCCACGAGCTCCGGAAACCCTACTCACCGGCAGAAACAGGCCGGAGGACATCTGCCTGCGGTATCCTATAGAGTGGAGGTCTCAATTCGAGCAAAGATTCGCTATGCCATAACCTCTCTTAACAAGTATTCTGTTTCACTCAATGGTTGATTTTCAAGGAATACCATTCTGGCATTAATCCGGCATTTGTAACATTAGCTACGTAGTAGTTCGTTATGAAATTATAGTACCGCTTTCTCTTTACATCAGAAAGCCAGTCAAGCCGTTTGTCCTACTCCTGATCTCTCTCCAGTCTTTTAGCATGTTGTCCTTTCGGACTACAACGTACGGACAAAGATCTTACCTATGTTTGCATGAATACTTATGCAGTTTAATATCTTGGTACATACCTACATAGTTTGCATACAGAGTCGTAACTGGGGACAATATGTAGAGCTTGCCTGAAATTCGGTCAGTAGGATAACAATATTATTCTCGTACCTGTTTAAACCGACTACGGCGAAGGAATGATCCGTGCAGAACGCTATTAAAGAGAAAGGAAGGTAAGGGAGCGGCCTATCATCTTTTCCCTCCAAGACAACCTCACCTGCCCGTGGTGCATCCTGCCGAATAACAAACGAGGCGCTGACAACCGACTGGTGGCGGTATAACCATCAAATGAAGGCGTAGCTAGCTAAATACCACAGGCCGATGACGGGCAGCAGCGTCACCGGAGCGAGAAGCTACGCCCTGCGATCGCCAACCCGCCTGCCCAGCGTGGCGATTATGGGTATATCCTCCAGATGTTTGCCCTGTAGCAAACGACTGGAGAGGCCTATGTCCAGCAGTGGACTGCGATAGGCTGATGATGATGATGACTTATTTGTCTAATCTATTTACCGGGGCACTAAGTTACTTAGAATAAGTAACATAAAACAGCTACATTGTAACACAAAGTTATTTAAATGAGAACCTTTTTATATGTATACTTACTCTAAAATAAACTTCGCACAGTATCTGAGTAGAAGCAGCGAGTTGAAGGAAGTTAGCAATAAAATAAGTTTAATTTAGCTAGTAGAGATTCTTGCAACTCTGCTACACTTGAATTTGTAGACAACATTGTTAATAATTTTAAATATACTCTCCTGGCCGGGTTTCAGCCACAGGTTTCAGTCAAAGAGATTCTTTAAGGATACTTACTTACTTACTCCGCTGGCTCAGCGACCCGTAGTGGATCTTGGCCTCCGACACAACAAGACGCCATTCTTTCCTATCTTGAGCCAGCTCAGACCAGTTGCCGATCTGTAGCCCAAGCAGGTCCTTCTCCACCTCTTCCTTCCAGCGGTACCTGGGACGCCCAACCGGGCGTCGTCCGCATGGCCGTCCCATGTAAGCTCGCTTGACTGCCCGATCCGCCTCCATCCTCTCCACATGTCCAAACCAACGGAGTCTGGCAGATTTGACTTCACCGATGATGTTGGGCTCGGACACCAAGTCTTCAATCTCCCTGTTCTTCCTTCGCCTCCATTGGCCATCTTCACCTTTGGTTGGTCCATTTTTTTATTTTCGAATGAGGTAACTTGACCCCAACTGGCCTTTTTTTTTACCGGCCTGATCTTAAGCGATGTTAGAGTCTAAGGTGGAGCGCGCTCACCCAACAAAGACCGATTCACTCTCGCCTTGAAAATCTAAAGACTATATCTCTCAGGGAACACGGACTCCGGCAAAGAGTTCCATTGCTTAGCCGTTCGCACTATGAATGTAGAGGCGAAGCGCTTTGTACGAATTTTTGGAACCTGGACCATAAAGTAGTATAAACAGTTGATGATGTTGATGATGACGAACGTACTTAACCCGTTAATGGCTACAGTTACAACTGCGGAGACTACGAGTAACTATTCCCCGCAGCGGCATTAAGTTACATTTGCGTCTGTCATCCACAGTGACGGCTCGCAATGTCCCCGCCATGATTTGGCCTAATTACTAGCGATGGATGCTTGATCGGCTCTTAAAATTAATCACTGTATGTGACGTTCGATGTAGGCATTTAGTTCTGCTAAATTTATGATTTGTTTGTGTGTTTTTTGGATTTAAATTAAGACCACCAGACACGCCTCCAGTCGCGGCGTCCCAGACACGCCTCGGCACATGCTGAGCGAGATGCCATTTTAGTATCAGAGCAATTGCTTGTGTTCGGTCATTCTATTATGTAACAAAATGTGTGATGCTAAATAAATAACTATTCTATTCTATTTAACCACCATCCCAACAGTGGGTGTCGTAGAAGGCGACTAAGGAAACTGGCAGAAGTTTACCTCCGTACAAACAAAACCTACTGCGGTCACCAACCCACCTGCCAAGCCAATGGTAAGCCTCTCCCAATGACAATTGCCATTCGGAAGGATTTACCGTTATTATGTTAGGTACTTATTATACTTTACGTTACTTATACTTATGTCCATAGGTGGAAGTCTGCAGGCTGATGACGATGATTCTTGCCAAAAACTAGGTACAGTCTTTTCTATATTTCCAATTGATTTTCATCGGCATCATCAGCCTGTCTCACTTCACAGCTGGACATAGGCCCCGAGAAACTTCTAGATGTTTGACCAAAGTAGCGAACGACTCTCCAATTGCTTGCCACTGTAGCGACATGTAGCAATATCTATCTATACGTCGCTACAATAGAGAATCCTACAACGCGCAAACGAAGTTTTCATCACGACTCGCTATATATACGAAAAACCAAGATGGTCCATGGTCCGCGGTCTCCGAGCACGATCGCGTAGCTCGGCGGAAGTACTTTTCGTAGGGACAAGTCTGTTCCTACACCACTTTGGTCAAGCCATAATCGTTGGCAAAGCGCAGGGCGTAGCTCCTCCCTCCGGTGACGCTGCTGCCCGTCATAGGCCATCCTGCCGAATAATAACAAACGAGGCTCTGGCAACCGTGTGGTTGCGGTACAACCTACAACACAACTTTCAAACCCCAACAAACAAATAACTCACACAAACGTACTCACGCATATATACACACACACACTCACACCACACACACGACACACACACACACACCGCACACACAACTCACACACACCACACACACACACACACACATAGTTTGTAAGCTTTGTTTTCCTATTTGTTACTATTATTTACTAACTAGCTGCTGCCCGCGGCTTTGCCTGCGTGAACATCGGTTTGTCATGAAGAGCTTACTCTGTCATTATATCATGTACGTACGCGTCTTTGTCTCTTATTTTATCACACGCGCTTACGAATGGATGCTCAAAAGATGATGAAGATATTGGTATTCGATTTGAGTGCTGAGAAATCTGAACATAGGTTGACACAGGACAAACACAATGTAGGTACCTACATCATGTTGGCCTCTGGTTAGCCATTGGAAGCCGCGGCCCATTGTTCAGGAATCACCTGGTCTTAAGCTATGTTTCTCTTAACTGTAAGTTCCGGTGATGACTTATCCAGAGCGACGTCTTCCTGAATTATTCGAGTTATCTAAAAAAGTTCGTTTTCTACATTGAATCCTACTGGGAACCGACATAATGCGCCACTGGGGTCAGCAGTCATCAGATTGTTGTCGCGTCCGCACTTTTTTGAGTCAATTAAGTAGTCTTTTTACGGTATCAAAAATGGTGCTTACCTACGTACCTAGTTACTACTATGAATTCTCATTATTTCAAACAGAGCAATCGCACGTAATGCACTTGTGTATGGGCATAAACATGTACACTTCAATATCTCGTGCATACTTGCCCGGTCTGCTTGGAGAATGGTCATTGTGGCCGATTTTCGGCCAGGAGAGGGCTGGCGTCGGCGCGATACGTTTAAAATTGATTAATATAGAAATCATCATCATCATCATCCTATTACAGTCCACTGCTGGACACAGGCCTCTTCAGTTGCTCACCACCTAGGGCAAACATCTGGAGGATATTATGGGTATAAGCGCCACCTGGACAGGCGGGTTGGCGATCGCAGGGCGTAGCTTCTCGCTCCGGTCACACTGCTGCCCGTCATAGGCCTGTGATATCTAGCTACGCCTTCCATCGTTATGGTTTTACCACCACCAGTCGGTTTGCCAGAGCCTCGTTTGTTGGTCGGCAGGATGCACCACGGGCAGGTGAGGAAGGCTTGGAGTGAAAAGGTGATAGGTCACTCCCATACAATATAGAAATACGGATACTTATTTTGTACTTTTTGGAAAATAAGTGCGTTTAATAATCTTATATCTATACAACTAAAACAGAATCTGGATATCCTGTGTATGTATGAACATATATTTTGAGAAGCCACGCTAAAAATACTAAGTATCTTTTATTTCGATTTTTCTTTATGTCATACTGAGCATCCCTAAGAATATAATGTGAAAATTATTTACCGATAAAATTAAGATTTTTTAATTATAGGTGGTACCTACCTATGTACAATACCTAACTATGTACAATAATTGTACATGTTAGTACACAGGTTTTAAGTATCACGCCGACCAAAAAGCGACCACTTGGCCGGTGTATGAATCTTAACTTACTTCAAAGCGTTATTTTCTTCCGACATGCGTAATTAAAACGATTTTATTAGGCTGAAATGTTATAATATTAGTATATTGAGGACAGAAATTACAATTTGGATTAGAAAAATATTTATTAAGCATACACTGATCGCAGATTCGTCGCATCCGAGCTAGACATGTGGCCCGTTGTGAGCCTTCTGAGTTTGCAGTAAGGTTTTTGGTTCTTGGTCACTGTGATTCATTATCAGATGCAGGCCGCCTTGTTTACGGGTTATGCTAGATCTGTTTTGACTGTACACAATTTTATTCCTAAAGTTTGTTCCAATTTGTTGCTGAATGAGGTGCCTCTGAAACTGAGCAATATTCTAGTAGACAACGCCGGTGGTTATCCCTTTACGTTCGTCGTCTTTTCAGTTATAGCAGTTTGCATATAGTATTTTCCGAAGAATTTCATTCCGAAAATAAGCCGCACAATTTTAATTCACAATTAATTACTGTGTAGATAATATTGGCGAATTTCCGTATTTACCTCGATATCAGTACCTGTCACGTCAAATTGATAATTTCGCTGACAAAGTCAAGAAATGACAGTATCTATGGTGTATTCAAAAAGTTTTTAATCATTCCGTAACATATTTTTCCAAAATTATAAATGAAAAAATTGATGAATCGTTGTAATTTATAGCCTATATGTTAATCTGATGCATAAACAATATTCGTGTAAAGTTTCACTAAAATCTGTTCAGTAGTTTTTGCGTGAAAAGGGAACAAACATCCATCCATCTATCCATCCATCTATCCATCCATCTATCTATCCATCCAAACAAACTTTCGCGTTTATAATATTAGTGGGATTAATTTACTGTAACTCACTGTTATTTTAAGCTAGCGATTATACTTTTATAAGGAAGGGCAGTGTCCCCTGGCACAGGCTACTATTAGCTTAAAAGGGGACATTGACAATAATAGTTTAAGACTGTACAAATGTTTTATAACGCAAATAAATTATTTTATTTTATTTATTTATTTATTACAACCATCACGATTTAAGGCGTATCTAGATTTTCAATTCACAAAATTGAAATCATTTGTACAACAAATATTATACGATGCATAATTTAATACAATTTGCATGATAATAATTGCACACTGCTTAACCGCAGCTGCAGCCACTTATTTCCATTTAAGCCGATAATGGCCGCTGTTACGGCCACCGAGTGGCCGCGAGTGGCCGCGAGTGGTCGCAAGTGGCCATCGGCTGCAAACGGCCATGAGTTACAACTGAGGCTGTCGTGTGCAATGATTTACCAGTTGTCGAGTAATGACCGAGATGGATGGCGGATGCGATCGTAAAATTAACTATTAGTGTGACAATTAATACTAGTGATGTACCGGTTACAGATATCCGTATCCGTAAAAATATCCGAGGGAGATGAAAGATACTCAACCTGCATTATTCTATTTTTTTCAATAAAAAGAGCGTTTAGGATGACTTCACTCCACCTGATGGTAAGCGGTCGTGAGGTCTAAATGTTAGGTCAACGGGCACACTAGGGCAAACCCGCCGCGTCTGTCGACCACACCCTGAAGGCCCACTGAGATGCCGTTTCACGCCCCGCAAACTAACTAACTAAGTGGGCAGCAAGTTGCAGGGACACGAGTAACGCCGAAGCTTACGGCCACATCCCTGCATGCCCTGACGATCATTGCCTTAAATCAATGCAATAAAATACATAATTGCATTCCCATGAGCATCTATGGCGTAGGACGTCTTGATCTAAGACAATGTCCCGTTCAAATCAAAATTACGAGGGCTCTAAACTCAACTGTCGGCTTTATAGGCCCTAAACTGAAAGATTATAGGTTAACCAATGAATTTGCTTCGGCTTGATGGGGATTGCAACAGTTCTGAAATTTTACTAGCCATTAATCGTTTTATGTGATGAATATGTTTGATTACATAAAGTTGGTCTCTGGTGTAATTGTGTAATTGGCCATCTGTACAATTACTATCATAGAATAGACTAGCAGCCCGCTCCTCGCTTCGCTTCGGATAAATCAATTATTTCAGCTAAACATTTCATACATTGTTGGTGTTTTAGAAAGGACCTCTTATATTTTCTATCAACTAATATAACCTATACACACGCTTACAATGCTAAAATTAATGGATGCTAGAAACAAAATGAAGATATATTCGATTCGAAGGCTGAGAAATCTGAATATGGTTTGACACAAATAACAAACGCAATACGTGATGCAGTTAACGTAAACGCAATACGTTTGTTTATTATGCACAAAATGGTACAAAAGGCGAAATTCAATGCTAGGAGCATTCTCTACCCGTTAACCCTTGGGTCATGTAGATGTACATCATGTTGGCCTCTGGTTGGATTTGAAGCCATGCCCTTTGTTCAGGAACAGGTGGCTCTTAGCTAAGGTTCTATAACTGTTGGTTCAGATGAATAATATAATATCTAGCGACGTCTTTTAAACACTGATGATTTTAAGAGAGGTAGGGCATAGCGAATCTTCGCTCAAATTGAGCTGCCCGTCCGGGGATCCTTCCCTGGAGGTCCTCCTCAACCGTATAGAATACGGCAGCCAAATGACCTCCGGTTCGTGTTTCTGCCGGTGAGTAGGGTTTCCGGAGCTCGCTCGTCCCGCTCCCGCCGGCAGAGGTGGGCCGCTTGGCGGCACCAGCGCTAAGCGCTGGGTTGTTCGGCGAGGGTCGCAGAGGAAGAGGAGTGTCCTTCGGGGGATCTCTCCCTATCCTCTGCGACCCAACGGCCTTAGGGCCGTGTGTGAATGTAGGGCTGTGGCCCTGTGTAGTGGTGGCCGTGGGGCCAGGTAGGTAGGTGGCCGCGCCGGGCTCCGCGTGTCCCTCTAACTTAGGGCAGGCAGTAGAAAGCATAGTGCGAGAACGGCCGTGGCCGTAGAAGGCAGCGGCGGAATGAACATTTTTTTCCGCCGCTGGGACCTGGGCATCGGGCACGGGGTCGTCCGGCGCCCGGCACGGGTTCCGCTGGGAGGGGGCGTGCTTCGTGACCGAGCATGCTCCCGGTGCGCGCTCACGCGCACAGAGGGCGAGCCGTTGTGCGGCACACCGCCTTACCGGGGGAGCCGCGGTAGAGTCGCTTACTGAGGATCCAGACTCCCCTGGGCTTGGCGGCGATGGTGGGTCACCGTGAGGTTTAGCGGGATAACTTGGCACTGCACACCGGTGTCTGCATCCCCGTTGCAGACACCGAAGGTCCGAAGGGATTCCCCAGGTAAAAAAAAAGCATGGCAGTGGCAACTGACAGGTAACTGACCAGTTACTTGCCGTATACTCAAAACCTAGGGCATTTTTCATCTTAGTACCTACATGAAATTACCTTGAAAATGATTTAGCGATAATGATGCCGACCAAAAAGCAATACCTACTTTAATAGCGCTATTTTCTTCCGACATGCGTAATTCATGATCATCAGCCTATTATAGTCCACTACTGGACATAGATCTCTATAATCGAAGAATAATGAAAGGCCGATCCCTCACATCGAACCGTGGATCGAACACAAATTCACATCCCCTACCCCATGCGTAATTAAAACTATTTTATTAGGCTAAAATACATACATACTATTACATAGTATAGGGTACAGAAATTATAACATTGGATTAGAAAAGAAAAATATTTATTATGCATGCACAGATCGCAGTTTTCATTATGTGAGCCTTCCTAAACCTTAAAAGAATGCATTCATATTTTTTGGGTTCTTAGAGCTTCATGACACTATGATTCAGGATGCCTTGTTCACGGATTATGCTAGATCTCTTCGACTGTGCACTATTCCTAAATGTTGTCCCGATTTGTTGCTAAATGAGGAGCCTCCAAGCTGATAGCAGCATTGATGCAGGAAACACCGGTGTTGGTGTGTTTTCAAGTTGGTCGTATTTTTAGCTATAGCAATTTGCTTATAGTATTTTCTGAAGAATTTTATCCTGAAAGTAAGCCGACGGTTCACAAATATTTATATCACTGTTCGACGATTTGTAAGTGTTTTTCATAAAAACCTATACAAATAAAGATTATTTTGACTTGACTTGACTTGTTGTGAATTTCCGATAATTCCGTATTTACTTCGATGTCAGTACCTGTCATGTGACAATTTCTTTGACAAATTCAAGAAATGACAGTATCTATGTTCATTTCAAAAAGTATGTAACATATTTTGCCGAAATTGTAAATTCAAAAATGTATGATACCCTTGTAATCTATAGCCTGTGTGTAAATCTGATGCATAAATAACATTCCTGTAAAGTTTCATCAAAATCCTTTCAGTAGTTTTTACGTGAAAGTATGATTTCATATTAGAATTTATTTATTTAGATGTCATAACAGTTTCGGTTGCTATGGGAACGTTGTCATGAGACGTCAGTATGTAAGATCTTTTCTTTTTTTGTAGATTAAAATCTTTTTGGTAAATTTGGGTTACATTATTGGAGTTTTAGCACGGATCCCTAACTTTTTTAAAAATATAATATAGCCTATGTTCAGCGCAGATACTGTAGCTATCCGACGGTGAAAGAATTATTCAAATCGGTCCAGTAGTTTCGGAGCCTATTCGTATCAAACAAACAAACAAACAAACAAACAAACAATCAAATCTTTCCTCTTTATAATATTAGTTTAGATTAAATCATTCCCTTTTCCCACCCTTACATTACAACCGGTTCAAAGAGACAAAATTTATCCAAAACTCCAACAATGTTGCTAGTGATAATAAAACTCCCATATGAGTGGCTAAGCAGCTTTTGAATGGTCACATAAACAGAAAGGTTTGCGCAGGATGCGAACCCGCGCCCCTCCGAGGAAGCTATTTATCATAACCCTGAAAGGGAAAGACCTTTATACGCGGAGCGATTTGAGCTTGACACGACAAAAACTACTCTGTACCTTTAGAGTTTATATTTCTTAAGGTGGAAGATTTTTTAAACACTTTTCTTACTTAGTTTTTCTTTAAATGTAGTTATCATTATGAAAATGAAATGAAATGAAATGAAAAATATCTTTATTCACCATACACTTATGACCAGTAAGTACTTCTGAATCGTCAAATTATGCAAATACAAACAATACCACCGTGTAAAGACAATCCTTGGTTGAGATGGGATACCTTGTTCTCGTATATGTTTGTATTTTGTACAATAAATAACATAGATCTTTAAAAATAGTTAACAGATACGCCACAAAATTAATTCAAACGCGGCCAACATTATAGCTATGTTTATGTTACATACGAATGTCTGCTTAAAATCAAAAGGCATCAAAGAAAATGCCCCAAGAGTACATAACTATAACACATCAAGTGTAGTAATGAGTCCATATTGGACATTAGCAGTTCACAGAATAAGGAAAAAATATTATAAATACAGAAGGTAAGCTCTCTTAAATTTAAAATTTAATTAGTACTAATGATAATATGTTTGTGCTGTGCTTCATATAATTTGCATTATTGTATGTAATCTGCTATTTTAACGTGTCATAATTAATTAGGGAAGCCTGTTATAATCCTTGCATCTAGTTTAATGTTACAATAAAATGTACCAAAATTACTGTTATTTTGATATTTCAAACTCATATTTTATAACATTTTATTCGTTAAAACATGATGATGCAGCTCGTAAAACGGTTGTACTCGTATTTAAGTAAAAATAGGGATGTAAAAGGCGCTCCCTTACATTCGTATTTGGATCGAAAAAAAGGATAGGTCGCTGCTACCCATTCTTTTTTCGCTCCAAGCCACTCTCACCTGCCCGTGGTGCATCTTGCAGAATAACAAACGAGGCTCCGGCAACCGACAGATAGCGGTATAACCATCACAATTGAAAGTGTAGCTAAATAGCACAGGCCTACGAGTATGACGGGCAGCAGCGTCATCAGAGCGAGAAGCTACGCCCTGCGATCGCCAACCCGCCTGTCCAGAGTTGCGATTATGGGTAAACCTTCCAGAAGTATGACGAAAGTGCCGAACAACTGGAGAGGCTTATATCCAGGAGTGAACAGCGATACGATGATGATGATGAAAAATTTTAGTTTTAAATAAAAAAATCAAATAAAAAATCAAGGTTTGCAACATGTACCTACCTACTTGTATACGAATAAGATTTTTTTTTAAATAAAAATCATCATCATCGTAAAAAATGAGTGTAGGTATCTATGTATCATCGTTTGCAACATCTACACCTACTGTTCTATGCCATCCGCAGTCTCCTCTAAAAATACCTCCACGCCACATTAAAGTACACTCATTTACGCTCAGTTACCGAATCGACTCACAAACAACTCACCTTTTGATAACAAAATGCGTTCATTGGCATTTCCCAAAATAACTGACCCTTCTATCTAATTGATCTTTGAAGATGGAATAATGGCAATGCTCTGATACGAGGATTTTACTTCACAAAGAAGTTTGGTTCAATTTGTACTACAAAGGGGAAAGTTTTTTTTCGTGTAGGCAAAGGAAAAGTGGCTAACGGTTTGTATACCATAGACGTTAGTTCTTTTTTAATTGGTGACTTGATTGATGAATGTGTAGTAAAAAGATGGCTGTTTTATTTGTCGATATACATACAGACACACCATAATTAGCTAGAGTTACGATGCCCTCACCGGAGCAGGAGTGCCGGCCGCTTATCATCTGCGGCTGGCCAGGGCAGGCAGGGATGCGGCCGTATGCTCCGGCGCTACCCGTGTCCCTGCAACTTGCTAATGCCCACTGGCGACACAGGGGGGTTTAGTAGGTTAGATCTCCCATTTTGGGATGTGTGAGTCCCCTCCGGGGGGAGGCGGCATGAAGGTGCCTAATGCATTCCCCTCTAGAAAAAAAAAATGTCTTTGACAAGCCAAAGTCCTGTAAATAAAGCTCAGTTCATTGGCCCGTTGACTCATTTGGTACAGACTTTTGCTTCTGAACTAAGAGTGTGGGTTCGATTGCCATTCACAAAAGTTACATTCAAATTTATCCAGTTATTTCGGTTTTTTCATTATAGTAGCTCGGCGTAATGGCCTCCCTTAGCCTGATGGAAAGCGAAAGAGAAGCCCAAGTCGCTGTGACAACGGGCAAGTAACTGGTCAGTCACCTGTCAGTTGCCACCGCCATGCCTTTTTTTTTTTTTTTTTCTAGAGGGGAATGCATTACGCACCTTCATGCCGCCTCCAGGGGGAGTCGGCATGGTGTGTGGGACTCACACCTCCCAAAATGAGAGGGCATACCCACTAAACCCCCCTGTGTCGCCAGTGGGCAGCAAGTTGCAGGGACACGGGTAGCGCCGAAGCATACGGCCACATCCCTGCCTGCCCTGGCCAGCCGCAGATGATAAGCGGCCGGCACTCCTGGTCCGGGGAGGGCAAATACCCCTACCCCCGGATCCGGGGAGCAATAGAGTGCCCCCCGGGCGGACCTCGTGCAACGGTGTGGCTGCACCCACCACACCGTTACGCCCCTATGAGTGGATCGCGCCCCCGCACTCACCACTCGGGGCACGAAGGAGAGGCTCAGAGGGCATACGATGCGTTGTATGCCCTCCGGCGACGCCCGGGCCGGGGGCGGCGTAGAGCGGGCGCGTCTACCGCGGCCTCACGCTCTCTTTCCGCCGCCTCCTTCTGCGAGATCACTGTCTCGCAGAATGCGAGCATCGCTCGCCAGACCTCCTTCGACGCCGTCATTGACAGACAGTGACGAGGACGGAGCGCTCATTGGCCCAGGCAGGGCAATGCCGAAGCGTATGCTCTGCCGTGTCCTCCGAGCCACTGTCGCAGTGACGGCATAGAGGATCAGGCTCTCGCCTGATCCTCCATAAGTACCGGCCGAAACATCCATGTCCCGTGAGGACCTGGGTCAGCCGGTACGTCACCACCCCGTGGGGGCGCCGCATCCACTCTTCCAAGATGGGGCCAATGGCCTGAGTGGTGCGGCGCCCCCACGGGGCATGCCACCGCCATGCCGGCCCAACCCCAACCCCCCACGTGTTCCGAAAATCTATAGACCTCCACCCTATAGAATACCGCAGCCAAATGACCTCCGGGTCGTGTTTTGCCGGTGAGTAGGGTTTCCGGAGCTCGTGGGGGTTAGCCCCCAGTCTCTGGTGCATGGTGGTGGCACCTGACAGGTAACTGACCAGTTACTTTTCCGTTGTCACAGCGATGGGGTTTTCTTTCACTTTCCATCAGGCGTAGGGAAGCCACTATGACGCTAATGAAAAAAAAAGTACATTAAAACTTTTTGAAAAAAAAAATTAGATCTATAGAGTTCTGGTTATAGTTGAGTATACAGTTTTGAACCTACTGTAAAAATAACAAGGGAAGGTAACTTCTTAATTCAACTATATACCTACCTATCTTTCTAAAGTAATAGGTATCTTTACCAAAGGGGAAAACCGAGAGGGGGTTAAATATGAATGTAAATGTAGAGGGGCTTCAATGCATTATGAATATTGTTTTGGGGTTGTAAGTTATACTCGTAGGTAAGAACATAATACAAATAGAATTGAAGTGACTTTCTGTGATATCAAAATAAAAACTTTTTCTTATAAGCAAAATTAAATATACGTTCGTAGGTATAGGTATTATGTAGCACTTTTCCACAATAAAAAAAAGAATTTTAATTTTTTTTGAGGATACAGGGATACCTAAATATGTAAATTTAAAAGGTAAATTTTACTTTTTAAAATCTCAAAGACCTCATTCCGTGATGCACCATCGCCTCTAGCGACGAATTTCCGCGACAGCCCTCATTGCGTATGATAAGTAGGTATTGTAATAAAGTTCAGCAATTAAAACAGCCGAATTATTGCAGAGCCGCTTTAAATTCGCAGTGAGTCCAGATAAAAATAAATGACTGCATTGCATTGTATGGCGCTTTTATTTTTATTATAATGGCTTATGAAACCTCTTTCATGTGCATTTTTACTTATGACCCTATTTTTTTCATAAAAAGAATATTTTTGTGATAAAATTTAATTATGAACTATAAGTTTTCAATTTATGAGTACTTACTACGTAGACCACGTTAAAGACAACTGATGAACTGACTTAGATACTTTATTTTTTTATAAATAAATACATAATTATACATAGTTAAAACTCAGGCCAATACAAACAAACAGACATGTTCTTGCACACAAATGTTCCGCGACCACTATTCCGGAGGCATTACAAATAAAACTTTTTTTTAACACGAGCTTACAACTTTTAACATGAAAAAAAAAAGAATTCGGAAAACGAAAAGTTTACAATTTCATGCTTTCTAAGCCGAAACGAGGTTCGCCAGGTTAGCTCGAAAAAAAGAAATAATAATATTATGCTACATCGTCTATTTTTGTAATCAACAACGATTATTCCGAATTAAAAAAAGATATTTTAAGTTTCCGCTTCCCCACCAACAGATGGCGCTGTACGCTTCTGAATCGCGGTATCGTTGCGTTCCGCCGTATCTATGAGTTCCGTCGAGGCACAACAGACGGCGTGCCTCAATCTAATGAGTAAGGAAATTATTGGGCCTTGGTGACTCTTGGCAATGTCCTACTAGGGCGAAACGATTTTTGGACGGGTAGAGGTCGTCCCTTCGAGTTGTGGGCCTACTTTGTTCGCGACTCGGGTGAAGCGATCTGCCCATTTCATTTTAAAATGAGATAAAAGATAAATAAATAAATGAGATTATTAATTATACTCGTATTAATTATAATTATTGATGTTATGTTTTTGCGATAAGACTGATCAAATTGCACAACAAATGTCTATTATACTTAGTTTTACTCAATTGTATGGATAAATCTATCTAATCTTTATTGTAATTACCTCACATAACTTATATTAATAGAAATAATTACAAGATAAAAGAAAAGATTTGAAAAAATACAGTAATAACCAATATAAAAAGGACTCATTTAACCCGTAACATGCACAGCGCTGGACTATATACTCGTATAATGTAATTATTTTGACCATGGAAACATCCCTATTGCTAGCTAAATTTTTTTTTAGTCTTTTTAATCAAATTCAATTCAAATATATTTATTTTCCCTCACAATTTAGATAAGCTTAAAGATAAATACAATTACATTATTGTTGCCCAAATAGTGAGGGCTGGTGCCTGAAATAGGCTTCAAAGCGAAACCTGTGCTACAGGTCACCAGGCCACACCCTCAGACCGCGCTATACATTCTATTAAGGTAAAACAATGGTTGTATACAGAGCTAATACACAAAACAGTAACATATTATATGAGTGGACCAGATTGTGCGGTGAGCCACACGAGATACGTGAAGCCAAAATACAATTTGTATTTTAATTACGGATTACATTTTGTATTAAAACAAATTGTGTTCGATAATTAAGTTAGGTAGTGTTTATTTAAACGATTAAAAACATCGGTTAATCAACTGTTATGGTAACAAGTTTTATACAGAACTATACTTCGTTTTTTTCTGGGGATGTACGGCGCAATCCGCCATCTTTTCGCTCCAAGCCACCCTCACCTGCCCGTGCATCCTGCCGAACAACAAACGAAGCTCTAGGAACCGACTAGCGGTATAAATAACCATTATGTTTGACGTTGTAGCCACATACCACAGGCCGATGACGGGCAGCAGCGTCGCCGGAGCGAGGAGCTACTCCTTGCGATCGCCAACCCGCCTGCCCAGAGTGGCTATTATGGGTAAAGCCTCCAGATGTTTGACCAATGTAGCAGCTTTGTCTAGCAGTGTACTGCGATATGCTGATGATGATTATTGCATTAATTTAACGTCCGTAATTAAGGCCGATATTATATTCTTTCTAACGATAAAAAGATGTAGTATAGCTTTCGATCGTGAGCCCATATACTCGTAGAATAGGCGCTCTATATTGATATTAAATCAAACTGAAAGAAACCCTGGTATTCCATCTACCTAACTGCAAGTTTTTTTTTTTTTGAGGGGAATGCATTAGGCACCTTCATGCCGCCTCCGGGGGGAGTCGGCATGGTGTGTGGGGCTCACACCTCCCAAAATGAGAGGGTATACTCCAGTAAACCCCCCTGTGTCGCCAGTGGGCAGCAAAAAGCAGGGATACGGGTAGCGCCGAAGCATACGGCCACATCCCTGCCTGCCCTGGCCAGCCGCAAATGATAAGCGGCCGGCAACCTAACTGCAAGTTAGTCCAACCCTGTTCGCACTATTCACGAACTATCAACCACACATAACACCCCTTTCTATTTAAACTCAATCAATTTTCAACTAAAAATCCAAAGCATACAGTCCTTTATCCATTGAGCTATTCGCCATAAAGATAGCTTGATCTGTGGTCGTCTGTACGTACTCACACAAAGTCTAGATCTAGATCTTATCCAGGCCGTCTGCCCGTGAGGCTAGACGGTCCCTTCCTGGCTGCGAAATTGCCCCTTTTGTTGGCTGACGGCATTTGAATGTGAGTATGATAAGCAGTTTCTAACTGTTTAATACGGATTCATATTGCCATTCTTATACTGTCTGATGCCTGTGAAAGCTAATCCTAAAATGCGAAAGTGAATTTGCTTGGTCACAAGTAAATATACTTACCATACCAAACCATAGACATGCTACGCTAGGCAACGCAGCGCCGTCGTTTAGCCCCAAACTTTTTTTTATTTATTGCTTTTTGGTGGCAGACGAGCAAGTGATGCTGATGTTAAACAGTAACCGCTATCTGCAATGCCAGGGGCACAGCCATGCCGTTCACACCTACCTTGAGGAAAGAGCTCCCTTTAAACCACGCTTGAAAAATGTCATAGCGATCAGGAAACACCGCGGCTGGGAGGTGGTTCCAGAGTTTGCAGGTCCGTGGCAGAAATGAACGCTGAAAACGAACGGTTCTGGAGGTAATTGTAACTAAGCCGAAGCCAACTGATAAATTCAAATTCAAATTCAAATTCAAATTCAAATGTTTATTGCATGTCACATTACAAAAAAAGTTACACAGATGGTATATGTAAAAGGTATACATGTGGACGCCCTGCTAGGGCATAGCAAATATAAGTTTCTTAATGTACTAATAAAATTTCTTTCTTAATACTAAAATGGCATTCATTAAAAATATTCTAACCAAGTTACACAAAAAAAATAAAAAAAAATCTAACGTTTTTATCTTCTAGGATTAACAAACTTAAACAACAATAATGATTTTTGTAACAATATATACGAGTATATATATGTATATAATCATATAATAGGTACAACTGGCACAAGTAGATGACTTATGACAATTAGGTACATACTTTAATTTTCAAAGAATTCTTGCAGACTATAATAACACTTACTTATAAGATAAGCCTTTAGCTTGTTGTTAAATTGTGCTGGCTTTCTAAGTTTTTTAAGAAGTTAGGTAAATTATTGTAGATTTTAATTAACATTATATGAGGGCTAGATGAAACTAATTTTAATTTGGTGAAAGGAACTTTAAGTTTGTTTATATTTCTGTCATTTCTTTTAATACCTGTAACGGGGGAATATAAATGTAAATGTTTCCTAATAAATTTGCAAGATTCTAAAATGTAGATGGATGTAACTG
This sequence comes from Conogethes punctiferalis, assembly GCA_031163375.1. Classification (NCBI taxonomy): domain Eukaryota; kingdom Metazoa; phylum Arthropoda; class Insecta; order Lepidoptera; family Crambidae; genus Conogethes; species Conogethes punctiferalis. The sequence goes on along the minus strand of CM062096.1, from coordinate 1,186,997 downwards.
TAAGTATTGGTGTTTCACAAAGTAGGGTCTACATGATTCGGTTTGTTTCTATATTTGTTAGAATTCTTAAACACTTTTTCTGCAGTATGAATACTTTCTGAACATCACAAGAATTTCCCCATAGGATTATGCCATAAGCAAGTCTTGAGTGCGCATAGGCATAGTACGCAGTAAGGGCAGTCGTAAAGTCAGTTACTCGTTTTTAGATGGTAGAGGGCATAAATAAAAGATGATAATTTTTTTAATAATTGCTGAATGTGTGCTTTCCAGTTCAAATGACTGTCTAGCTCTACACCTAACAGTGTAGCTGAGGTAACTGATTTTAATTTTGTGTTTCTATAGTGGTAAGATATTTGTAATGGTGTTTTTTGAAATGGTTTAAATTGAATGATTTTAGTTTTATTAAGGTTGAGTTCTAAATTGTGTGATTCAAGCCAAGTTACTATTTTGTCAAGAGTATTATTTAGTTTAATTTCTAATTCAATACTATTTGAGCAGGGAATAAGGACAGAGACATCGTCGGCAAAAAGGATAGTATGGTCATCTAATATGTCTGGGAGGTTGTTTATGTAGATTAGGAATAAAATACATCCCAGAACGCTACCTTGTGGTATTGAACCAGTTATTGCGACGCTATCTGACTGTGTATATGAAATTTCACCAGTTTCCAGGTTGGTATTTTTAATTTCTACATATTGGACTCGGTTTTTTAAATAGGATTTGAACCATTTATGAGTTATACCTCTTATACCGGATTGATAAAGCTTATGCAATAAGATTTCATAAGAGACTCGATCATAGGCTTTGCTCATATCGAGCAGGAGCCCTATAGCATATTTCTTATTATTTATTTGCTCAAAAATTTTTTTCATATAGTTATAGACTGCTAATATGGTGGAATGATTCTTTCTAAATCCGTTTTGATTTTTATGTAGAACGTCATATTTTTCGTAGAATGAGTATAGGCGACTTATCATGGCAGATTCAAATATTTTAGCTGAAGTTGGTAATAATGCAATTGGACGGTAATTGTTAACATCCGTGATTTGGCCTTTTTTGTGGACAGGTTTTACTTTCGATATTTTCAAAGCGTCAGGGAAAATCCCCTCCGAAAAAGATTGGTTGATTAAAATAGTATATGGGGTGGATAACAAAATCGACACAGCTTTTAATTAAAGAAGCAGGGATTTCATCAACACCGAATGATCTTTTATTTTTAAGATTTTCTATTATTGTTTTTATTTCTTTAGATTCAACCGGTCTTAGGAAAAATGTATTTTCTATGTGTGTGTTCGGCATTTGAATTTTATTTGTCTGATAGGTGTGGGACTTGCCAATAGAAGTGAAGAATGTATTGAATGTGTTTGCTATTTTTTTTGGGATCTGTCAGTATATTTTTATCTATTGTTTTAAGTGTTATGTTTTTGTTATTTAGTTTAGTTTTATTTTGTTTCATTATTTATTATTTGCCACATACATTTGGTTTATTATGAGAATTTTCGAATAGACATTTATTTCTTATTCTTTTTGATACATTGATAATCTTTTTGAGTACTTTACAGTATTTTTTATAGTGTTGTTTAATGGATTCATTTTTTGATTTGGATACCAGAAGCTTTAAGAATCTTTTATAACGACAAGATAAACTTAGATACATCTTTTTTTGTAAATAAAAT
>CM062096.1:1085389-1185221 GCA_031163375.1 Conogethes punctiferalis | reverse complement strand
TTACCAAACCATGTAACTAAGCCGAAGCCAACTGATAAACTTACTTAGATACATCTTTTTTTTTGTAAATGAATACATATTACACATAGAAAACACCCAGACCAATACAAACAGTGTCTGTTTGTATCGGTCTGGGTGTTTTCTGTCACGGGGATCTAACCCGCGACCCTTGACTCAGTACAGGATCTATCAAGGTGGCGAACTTTGAGAGAGGCCTATGTCCAGCCGTGGACTAATAATGGCTGTTGTGATATAAAATCCATTTATGTTCATATAGCTCCACATTAAAATGAATAACCTGATTATACAATTACTCATATATAACCCAGAACGACTTCATATGTATGATAATATACTAATTTATATGTCATACAGTTCTTGCCAGTGTAGTCTGATCCCCAGGGTCTCAATACCTGTTCCGTTATGCCGGCCAAATACGAAACAATGCTAGGTCACCTAAGCTAGTGCCTAAGCGGTAATACCGTTCTCAGCCTACTTAGGGCTTGCACTAACGTTTTTATAAATAACCCAAGACATGCCACGCTGGGCCACACAGCGCCACCTAGCCCCAAACTAAGCCGAAGCTTGTACTATGGGTACTAGACAACTGATAAAATTACTTAGATATTTTTTTTTGTAAATAAATACCTATTATACGTAGAAAACACGCAGATCAATACAAACAGACATGTTCATGAACACAAATGTTTGTACTGTGCGGGAATCGAACCCACGACCCTTGGCTCAGAGGGCAGAGGTCACTACCAAATGAGCCACCGAGCCTGTCAGCCGAGTTTTACATAGATATTGTTTTCAGAGGAATATGTTTTGAACTCATATGTAGATAGATATGAAACGAACGAACGAACAATCATTTTTGTGGTAGGGGCCCATGTTCAAAATAATTACATTTTATTTAGTCCATATTTTAGATTATAAAAATTTATTGGACACATATTTTTCCTTCTTTTATTTAAACAAAAAATAACAAATATACAAGGCATCAAAATTTAGGAATGCGTGTCTTTGACGTCACTCTAAGGTGCAGCACAGACGGCACACTTTTTGTGCGACAGAGTCTGCGTCTGAGACATTTAAAAAGAGCGTCTAGGTCTGCCGACAGAATATTCGGAGATGTGCGTCGTGTGCGTTGAGTCTGTGAAATATCCGCGACATATTTTTGCGCGTCGTATGCGTTACTGCATATAATTGCAAAAAATGCGTCACGGATAGTCTGTCGTATGCGCTGCCCCTAAAAAACTCCCACTCTGACGTCACGCGTAACTCTAACGGGCTATATCTTTGTCATTTTTGGTCTAATTTACAAATGAAAAAATACGTGTCTTTCATTTTTGAACAATCTAAAATACGGACTAATTACATTTGGTAGTGACCTCAGCCCTCTGAGCCAAGGGTCGTGGGTTCGATTCCCGCAGTACAAACATTCGTGTTCATGAACATGTCTGTTTGTATTTTTCTGGGTGTTTTCTATGTATAATATGTATTTATTTACAAAAAAAAAATCTAAGTAAGTTTATCAGTTGTCTAGTACCCATAGTACAAGCTTCGGCTTAGTTTGGGGCTAGGTGGCGCTGTGTGGCCCAGTGTGGCATGTGTTGGGTTATTTATTTATTACGGCAACAGGCCTATTCCATTCCATAGCTCGAACTTTTGTCAACCCTGCTTGATTGAAAAGTGCATTGTCATTCAATGCGCCGAGATGCAACAGCGATATCTCCTATTTAGAACAACATGGCCGCCCTATGAATACAAATGCAGTTGATTGATTATAAATTGGCTTAGAATAAACTTGTGGGCTTGACCGCTGATTTGAATAACTGCTTCAATGCACATCACCGCTTCGTCTGAATCTAAGGTATTTCCCTTGTACTATGAGCACCGGAATATAAATGATTATGCCAGTAACTGGCGTAACTGGGATGTAATCATCTTTTCGCTCCAAGCCACAGTCACCTGCCCGTGGTGCATCCTGTTGAATAATCCTATAGAATACCGCAGTCAAATGACCTCTGGGTCGTGTTTCTGTCGGTGAGTAGGGTTTCCGGAGCTCGTGGGGGGTTAGAGTTGGGCCGGCATGGCGGTGGCGTAACGGTGTGGTGGGTGCAACCACACCGTTGCACGAGGTCCGCCTGGGGAGCACCCTATTGCTCCCCGGAAGCCGGGGGTAGGGGTATTTGCCTTCCCCGGACCAGGAGTGCTGGCCGCTTGTCATCTGCGGCTGGCCAGGGCATGCAGGGATGCGGCGGTATGCTTCGGCGTTGCCCGTGTCCCTGCAACTTGCTGCCCACTGGCGACACAGGGGGGTTTAGTGGGTATACCCTCCCATTTCGGGAGGTGTGAGTCCCACACACCATGTCACCTCCCCCCGGAGGTGGCATGAAAAAATGGGCCGGCATGGCGGTGGCAACTGACAGGTAACTGATCAGTTACTTGCCTGTTGTCACAGCGACTTGGGCTTCCCTCTCGCTTTCCATCAGGCGTAGGGAAGCCATTATGTCGAGCCACTATAAAAAAAAAAAAACATTATGTCTCTCAACCGACTGGTGGCGGTGTAACCATCACGATTGAAGGCGCTAAATACCACAGACCGATGACGGGCAGCAGCGTTTAGCAGAGAAACTTCGGCCTGCGATCGTCAACCCGCCTGTCCTGGCGATTATGGGTATATCCTCCAGATGTTTGCCCTAATGTCCTACGTCCAGCAGTGGACTGCGATAGGCTGATGGTGATGATGGTCACGACCTGCAAGAAACGCATTCTCTCAGCGGCCAAATTATAACCACCTGGTCTGAATCCAAGGTATTTGCCTTGTAATATGAGCACCACATTTTACGAATGGTATAGCTATTATGTCGAATTACCAAAAAAAAAAAATCTAATCATTTCCACAAACTGAACTCTACCATAATACGTAATAGAGTTGAAAACTGTACCTTTCCAACTTCACCTAATAAAGAGTAAGTAAGAAAGATTGTTGAACATTGAATGCTAGTGTAATGAAGATGAAACAGGGGTGCAGGGTTGCAGCGGTGCAGCCGCAGTTGGGAGCCGTCACCAACCCGCCCTAATTAACTACCCTCGCCCTCAACCGTTGGGCCACGGGGGAGGCGGGGAGATAATTAAATAACCCAAGACATGCCACGCTGGGCCACACCACGCCATCTAGTCCTAAACTGAGCCGAGGCTTGTACTATGGGTACCAGTTTCTTCCTCTACCTGAAGGATGTCTGGAAGAGATCGCTTACTAGCGATAAGACCGCCTAAATTGTACCACTAGTTTATTGTAATACCTTGTCTATAAATGTTTGTTTTTGTGCAATAAAGAATATCTACCTACCAGATAACTGATAAACTTACTTAGACACTTTTTTTTGTAACAACATATTATACAAAGCAAACACCCAGACAAATACAAGCGGACTTGTTCATCATCAGCTTATCACAGTCCACTCCTGGACATAGGCCCTTCCAGATGTTCGCTACGTTAGGCAGACACCTGGAGGTTATATTCATAATCGCCACGCTGGGCAGGCGGGTTGGCGATCGCAGAGCGTAGCTCCTCGCTCCGGTGACGCTCGGTTGCTAGAGCCTCGTTCGTTATTCAGCAGGACGCACCACAGCCAGGTGAAGGCTTGGAGCGAGAAGATGATAGGTCACTCCCTTACATCCCACGGACTTGTTCATGCATACAAAATATTTGTACTGTGCGGGGATCGAACCCACGACCCTTGGCTCAGAAGGCAGAGGTCACTACCTAATGAGCGATCAAACAGGCCAGTGAACTAAATATTTAAATAACTCATTAAATGGTCACAACTTCTTAGGTTTTTTTTTTTATACAATACGGGTTTGCGCTTGACTGCAATTAACCTGATGGTAAGCGATATCATAGTCTACGGTGGAGCGCGCTCACCCATCAAAAACCGGTTCACTCTCGCCTTGAACATCGGAAGATTGTACGTCTCGGGGAACAATGAGCCTGGCAAAGAGTTCCAAAGTTTGGCCGTTCGTACTATAAAAGTAGAGGCGAAAGGTGCAGTGTAGGTTGTACCAATGTTACTAAACGCCTGCGCAATGGCCCCACAAACATAGAACGGCGAATTTAATTCTGACCGACGCAGTCCCAGGATCTCGTACCAAATTACATCTGTGCACCGGCTTTGGCAAAGTTCTTGCGAGCCAGTTGTTTAAGATAAGGCCAACTGGGCCTATAACCTCGTAGGTGTTAAAATAAAACATGCTGTATGATATAACTGGGATGTATGGCGGCTTATCATCATATTTTCGCCCCAAGCCAACCTCACCTGCCCGTGGTGCATCCTGCTGAATAACAAACGAGGCACTGGCAACCGGCTGGTGGCGGTATAACCATCACAATTGAAGGCGTAGCTAAATACCACAGACCGATGACGGGCAGCAGCGTCACCGGAGCGAGAAGCTACGCCCTGCGATCACCAACCCGCCTGCCCAGCGTGGCGATTATGGGTAAAGCCTCCTGATGTTTGCCCAAAGTGGCAAACAGCTGGAGAGGCCTATGTCCAGCAGTGGACTGCGATAGGCTGATGATGATTAGCGACCACGAAAACATAAAACAAAAAAAGTCATTAAAAAGCAAGTGTTGTACTCGCACCGTATATGAAAAGTGTGAAAAAACACCGACTCCTATTATAACACTATCGAGCTAAAGTAATTTATGTGTTTAACGCCATGTCGCGGCCGGCCCGATAATAACGGGACTTTTACGGGAACCATAAATTCACCCCTTTTTTAAGGGTTCCGTAGCCAAATGGCAAAAACGGGACCCTTATAGATTCGTCATGTCTGTCTGTCTGTCCGTCCGTATGTCACATCCAGTTTATTCCGAAACTATAAGAGCTACATTATAGAAATTTGGTGCGTAGATGTATTATGTTGACCGCATTAAGATTTTAAAATAAAATCAGAAATTTTCGGGGTTCCCCATACATGGAACTGAAACTCAACATTTTTTTTTCATCAAACGTATGCGTGTGGTGTATCTATGTATAGGTATTTTAAAAATGATGTTGAGGTTTCTAACATCATTTTTTTCTAAACTGAATAGTTTGCGCGAAAATATAGGCATGATAAAACTAAAAAAAAATATATGATGTGTATTACTATGCAAACTACTAACGAAAATTGGTTTGAATCAAATCTAGGCAGTAGTTTTTTTTTAAACGTCATAAATCAAATTACCTAATTTTTTTCATTCAATCAGTGGTACGGAACCCTACGTGCGCGAGTCCGACTCGCACTTGGCCGGTTTTTTATAGAACCAACCGGTCGTATCTCTTATGTACGTAGAGTGTATTGGAACGTGGCTTACGTTATATCTGCTTGTGAAAGCTATAGAAATATGGCCCGACCATAAGTTCAGGAATGGATCTTTCAAAAGCATCATCAAATGTTACAAAAGGCGTGTTGCCTTAAAAATGTAAATTAGTCCGTCTTTTAGATTGTTCAAAAAAAAAAGTACACGTATTTTTTCAATTGAAAATTAGACCAAAATGAGAAAGATATTACAGCCTGTTAAAATTCCACGTGACGTCAAAGAGTGGGAGTTCTTTTCGCACAGAGTGACGTCAAAGACTCCTACGCCTAAATTTTGATGCGTTGTATCGTTGTTATTTATTGCTTAAATGAAAAAAGAAAAATTACATGTCCTATATATTTTTATAATGTAAAATACGGACTAAATATAATGTAATTGTTTTGATCCTGGAAACATCCATATTTATATGATGCGGTCATGAAGTAAGTAGCTAGAGATTTATTAGTATAGTCAATTTACTATTATTACAATACTAATAGTGATACGATATTACAATAGTAATAGTGAAATACGTACTATACGAGTAATAGTGACTAGCTCGATGGCTCATTTGGTAGTAACCTCTGCCTTCTGAACCAAGGGTCGTGGGCTCGATCCCCGCACAGTATTTATAAACATTTATGTGTAGGAACATATCTGTTTTTTTTAATTCGGAATGAGTTTGCGCTTGACTGCGATTCGCCTGATGGTAAGCGATATCTTAGTCAACGATGGAACGCGCTCACCCAGCAAAAACCGGTTCACTCACGCCCCACAGATTAACATCGGAAGAGTAAATCTCTCAGGGAACAAAGATGTTTGTATTGGTCTGAGTGTTTACTATGTATAATATGCATTTATTTACAAACCATCTTAGTAACTTTGTCAGTTGTCTAGTACACATACTGGTAGTACTAGTTTCGGCTTAGTTTGGGACAAGACGGCGATGTGTACTTGATGAAAACCTACCTATTAATACCTACCTACTTTAGATAATGTTCACACTTGAAAACGAAGATGGCAGATTATTAAAACAAGGTCTCTTGATAAAGGAAACTCCAATTAAAAGTTGGTTGCCGCTGGCGTGATGCCAGATATATACAGGGTGAGTTCAAAAGCAAAACGTGGATTTCTATAATTTACGAAAAGCTATGATTACCAATAGCTAGTATTTTAGAGAGGTAGGGCATAGCGAATCTTCGCTCGAATTGAGCTGCCCGTCCGGGGAAGGACCTCCACCCTATAAAATACCGCAGCCAAATGACCTTCGGGTCGTGTTTCTGCTGGTGAGTAGGGTGTCCGGAGCTCGTGGGGGGTTAGGGTTGGGCCGGCATGGCAGTGGCAACTGACAGGTAACTGAGCAGTTACTTGCCAGTTGTCACAGCGACTTGGGCCTCTCTTTCGCTTTCCATCGGGCGTAGGGAAGCCACTATAAAAAATTTAAAAAAAATTAGTAGGGTGTCTTGGAGCTCCTATAAGTGCGTGCCTGCTATGCCTGCCTGCTGTGCCCAACGTGAATATTATGGGTAGAGCCTTGACAACGAGTTATTATACTTAAATACGATTGTAGGGATGTAAGGGAGCGACCTATCACCTTTTCGCTCCAAGCCATCCTCACCTGCCCGTGGTGCATCCTGCCGAACAACAAACGAGGCTCTGGCAAACCGACTGGTGGCGGTAAAATCATCACGATAGAAGGTGTAGCAAAATATCACATACCGATGACGGGCAGCAGCGTCATCGGAGCAAGAAGCTACGCCCTGCGATCGATAACCCGCCTACCCAGCGTGGCGATTATGGGTATATCCTCCGGAAGTTTGCCCTAGGTAGCGAACAACTGGAGAGGGCTATGTCCAGCAGTGGACTGCAATAGGCTGATGATAATGATGATAAAATACGATTACCTTAAATAGCTCTGACGACGATTTGCAATGCTTTTTAAAACCTATATCGAATAAAGATCATGTTCAATTTGAATTCGCGTGTTGTAACTTTTCAACCAGCCTGTACACATAGTTTCCTTTTAATTAAAAAGGTCTGACTTTCAGCATGATATATAGGGATCAAGAACTTGAATAGAAAATAAATTACTCGATCTCGTTTTAGTGATTAAACAATAACTTTGTTTTATTTATCGTTTATAGTTAGAAGGCTTTCAAACGCTACTACAATATGTTAACCACAATTTGCTATTTGAATATTCAAGAGACCTAGAATTGAACATAAACTATGAAGGGGGTTTTAGCTGTATATCGAGCAACTGTAAGATACTCAATAAGGGGCAGCGCAGACGGCACACTTTTTGTGCGATAGAGTCTGCGTCTGAGACATTTAAAAAGAGCGTCTAGGTCTGCCGACAGAATGATCGAAGATCGAAGAGACGTGTGCGTTGAGTCTGTGAAATATCCGCGACATATTTTTGCGCGTCGTGTGCGTTACTGCATATAATTGCAAAAAAGTGCGTCACGGATAGTCTGTCGTCTGCGCTGCAAAGCATTCAGTGACTTTCCAACTTTTTACTCGTATTTATCGCACTTTCTGACTAGCCTAGGACCTGATACATCAGATAGTTAGGTCCACGTATAGGATCGAGATAAGGTATGGAATAAGGTACGGGGCATTGTACGGGATAGGGATCGGACAAGTGTCGGGTTAGCGATTGAGATCGTTATAGAGTTCGGAATATAAATCGTCGAAGGGATATATTTTCGCTTCAAGCCAACCTCACCTGAACGTGGATGCACCACGTTCAGGTGAGGTTGGCTCCTTCCGAACAACAAACGAGGCTCTGGCAACCGACTGATGGCGGTGTAACCATCACGATTGAAGGCGTGGCTAAATACCACAGGCTGATGACGGGCAGCAGCGTCACCGGAGCGAGGAGCTACGCCTTACGATCGTCAACCCGCCTGCCCAGCATGGCGATTATGGGTATATCCTCCAGATGTTTGCCCCAAGTGGTGAACAACTGGAGAGGCCTATGTCCAGCAGTGGGTGGCGACTATGGGTAATGCCTCCAGATGTTTGACCAAAGTGGCGAACAACTGGAGAGGCCTATGTCTATGTCTAAGAGTGGACAGCAATAGACTTTTTGGTGAGCAGGGTCTCCGGAGCTCGTGGGGGGTTAGGGTTGGGCCGGCATGGCAGTGGCAACTGACAGGTGAGTAGGGTCTCCGGAGCTCGTGGGGGTTTAGGGTTGTGCCGGCATGGCAGCGGCAACTGACAGGTAACTAATCAGTTACTTGCCAGTTGTCACAGCGACTTGGGCTTCCCTTTTGCTTTCCATCAGGCGTAGGAAAGCCATAATGTCGAGCTACTTACTATAAAAAAAAAGAAAAAAGACTGACGATGATGACAGTACCCATAGTACAAGCTTTGGTTAAGTTTAGGACTAGATGGCGCTGTGTTACTCGCGTGGCATTGGGTTCATTATTACTACTCGGACAAAGCCACTGGCAAAAACTAGTATTTAATAAAACTGGCCACTAAAAGCATTAGTTAGCTAATCCCCACTAACTGGCAGATAATTGTGGCCTCCTAATTTGTATGCACCGCTAATGCCGGCCCGAATTTTGTTTAACTGTTCGTGTTTATTAGATGTCGGAGTTAATTAAGCGTTGGTTTAAACTCGTGGGTCGAGTCGCTAATTTTGTTTTGAATTGTTTTTTTTGTTTAAAGCTATTGTTGATCAGTGATGCTAATAGAACATGTCCGGAGGCCTATTGCATGGGGCATAATGGCCTCCCTACGCCTGATGGGAAGCGAAAGAGAAGCTCAAGTCGCTGTGACAACGGGAAAGTAACTTGTCAGTTATCCGTCAATCGCCACCGCCATGCCGGCCCAATAGTACAGGCCCTAAACAGAGCGTAAACTTGGTAGGTTGCTGCCTTACAACTCTGTGCCTATATGTACAGAATTAAATTGTTTACCAGGTCTCATAAAAGTGTCAAAGTTCATATCAGCTGCAATGATAGGCCTGAGGCGCTAGGCGGCTTAACGGCGCGAAGCGAGGGGATGCGTCGCGCAAATTGTGATTGGCAATTTTTCTTCATCTTTACGACAGGAAAGCGGTTTTCACGCCGCGATCTCGAGGGCAAAGTGAAAGTTTCTCATCTGCAAAGTCGGATAAACTTGTGATTAGTTCCCCAAATCAGTAATACCTCGTTGTTTAATTAGAAGGAGGGACGCTACAGAAGCCATCTTCGAGTGCACGACCTCTTCGACTGCCTCGGTGGCTCAATTGGTAGTGACCCCTGCCTTCTGAACCAAGGGTCGTGGGTTCGATTCCCACCCGGGACAAACATTCGTGTGATGAATACTTGTGTTGGTTCCGTGTGTGGGTGTTTATAATTTGTATTTAAGTATTTATTTGTGGTAGGTACCTTCGTTGTTCTGATACTATAACGCAAGTGCTTAAGCTACTTTCTTTGGGATTAGAGCAATGTATGTGATGTTGCGAGAGGCCCAAAATAGATCAAGGTGGCGAACATTAGGAGAGGCCTATGTCCAGCAGTGGACTGACACGGGCTGATGATGATGATGATGTGATGTTGTCTGATATTTAGTGACCTCTGCCCTCTGAGCCAAGGGTCGTGGGTTCGATTCCCGCACAGTACAAACATTTGTGTTCATGAACATATCTGTTTGTATTGGTCTGGGTGTTTTCTATGTATAATATGTATTTATTTACAAAAAAAAAATGTATCTAAGTAAGTTTATCAGTTGTCTAGTACCTATAGTACAAGCTTCGGCTTAGTTTGGGGCTAGGTGGCGCTGTGTGGCCCAGCGTGGCATGTCTTAGGTTATTTATTATTTATTTATTTATATATTGATATTCTACGCCTGTCCAAATCAATGGACAGGAGTCGAAGAGATCACTGAGGCTATAAACGTAACGCGCACGCACCACGCATCAAGCCTATCGTAGTCCACTGCTGGACATAGGCCTCTTCAGCTGTTTCCAGCAAACATGCGGCTTTACATAGGCAAAGCTTTACATGAGCGAGAACACCGAGAACCTACGTAAGTTCTCGCTCATAAAATATGGTCATAATAAAACTGAAAAAAATATACGATGTGTATGACTATGCAAACTACTAACAAAATTGGTTAAATGAAATCTAGACAGTAGTTTTTTTTAAACGTCATAAATCAAATTACCTAATTTTTTTCATTCAATCAGTGGTACGGAACCTTACGTGCGCGAGTCCGACTCGCACTTGGTTTTATTTACACACGACCCGCTACGGTAGTTGTAAACCGACCTTTGTTAACACGTGACCTTGCGAAGTTTGATGACATCTTCTGGGGCTGATAAGGCCTTCGGCTGTCGTGGAGACTGCTTCACGATGAATAAATAGTACAGGAGCCGAAGACAAATTATTGTACCGATTACATGTTTTTGTACGATTACGAGTGTAAGTGAGCGACCGATAATCTTTTTACTCAAAGCCACCCTCAGCTGTCCGTGGTGCATCATCAACGGAGCGAAAAGCTACGTACGCCTGCCATCGCCAACCCTCCTGCCCAGGGTGGCGGTTATGGACAAAGACACCAGATGTTCGACCAAAGTGGCGACCAATTGGAGAGGCTTATGTCCAGCAGTGGACTGCAATACCCTTCCACCCTTGTACCTACAGTTATGATAAATGAATTTGACAGGCTCAGTGGCTCATTTGGTAGTGACCTCTGCCCTCTGAGTCAAGGGTCGTGGGTTCGATTCCCGCACAGTACAAACATTTGTGTTCATGAACATGTCTGTTTGTATTGGTCTGGGTGTTTCAATGTATAATATGTATTTATTTACACAAAAAATGTATCTAAGTATGTTTATCAGTTGTCTAGTACCCATAGTACAAGCTTCGGCTTAGTTTGGGGCTAGGTGGCGCTGTGTGGCCCAGCGTGGCATGTCTTGGGTTATTTAATTTGATTTGATTTGACTTAGGTAGGCTCCTAAGTGTGGACGTTTAAGGGCCACTTCGAAAAGCTGTGGCCCAAGTTGGCGGGGACAGCGGGCGCATTAAGCGGACTGCTGCCCAATGTGGGGGGGGCCCTCTGCAGCGTGCCGGCGACTCTACCTAGGCGTCCTCAGATCGATGGCCCTTTATGGGTCGCCGGTCTGGGCTGGCGCCATTACGGTGGAGACTTCCCGCGCGCTGTGGAGGGCCCAACGCCCCCTGGCGTTGAGGGCCATCCGCGGATATAGAACTATATCCGCGGATGCCGCCACCGCGATTGCCGGGTCCCTTCCGTGGGACCTGGACGCTGCCGTACTCGCCGCAGTCTACCTGTGGCGAGCCGAGCAGCGGTCGCGGGGCCTCCGGCCAGCGCCCGCCGAAGTCGGAGCGCAGAAAGAGGCCGTTGAGGCGGAGGCGCTCACAGTATGGCGTGAGCGCCTCGAGGCTGCCCCGTGGGGGCGCCGCACCACTCAGGCCATTGGCCCCATCTTGGAAGAGTGGATGCGGCGCCCCCACGGGGTGGTGACGTACCGGCTGACCCAGGTCCTCACGGGACATGGACGTTTCGGCCGGTACTTATGGAGGATCAGGCGAGAGCCTGATCCTCTATGCCGTCACTGTGACAGTGGCTCGGAGGACACGGCAGAGCATACGCTTCGGCATTGCCCTGCCTGGGCCAATGAGCGCTCCGTCCTCGTCACTGTCGCACAGGACCTCGATCTGCCGCAACTCTTGCGGCAGATGACGGCGTCGAAGGAGGTCTGGCGAGCGATGCTCGCATTCTGCGAGACAGTGATCTCGCAGAAGGAGGCGGCGGAAAGAGAGCGTGAGGCCGCGGTAGACGCGCCCGCTCTACGCCGCCCCCGGCCCGGGCGTCGACGGAGGGCATACAACGCATCGTATGCCCTCTGAGCCTCTCCTTCGTGCCCCGAGTGGTGAGTGCGGGGGCGCGATCCACTCATAGGGGCGTAACGGTGTGGTGGGTGCAGCCACACCGTTGCACGAGGTCCGCCCGGGGGGCACTCTATTGCTCCCCGGATCCGGGGGTAGGGGTATTTGCCCTCCCCGGACCAGGAGTGCCGGCCGCTTATCATTTGCGGCTGGCCAGGGCAGGCAGGGATGTGGGAGAGGTGTGAGTCCCACACACTAGGCTAGGTAAAAAAGGTAGGCTCCTAAGTAGTTTCAGCCCAGGGCCCCACAAAGTCATGATCCCCTGCACACATCAAACCCGATGTGGGTATATGTATAAACAGGCATTTTTCCTGGTCAAACACAAAATGTCTGGCGCAATTTCTTACTTACATCACTAGCATTAGAATTTCCGAGGCATCTAATCACTCTCTGCATTGTGAATTCCCAGCATTGAGTGTTCTCAGGACTCGGCTCTCAACCGGCTGGATAGGGATTAAACGGGCGGTGTTCGTCACTTTGACGGATTTGGGACTACGTCACTTTTGACGCCTGACTATTTGCAAGTGGCTATTTCTATGCTTTGAGGATTGAGATTTGTATCGATAGAAGCTACATTACAAATCCGATACAGTCATTTTTAACTCATCATCATCATCAGCCTATTGCAGTCAACTGCAGGACAGAGGCCTCTCCAGTTGTTCGCTAATTAGGGCAAACATCTGGAGGATATACCCATAATCGCCACGCTGGGCAGGCAGCTTTTTTTTATGCGAGAGGTGGCAGACGAGCATGTGTAATGCCTGATGGTGTCTATGCCGCCCATGGACACCCGCAACTCTAATCGAGTTTAGGGCCGCTGCCGGCCTTATAAACATGAATACTCACGGGTTGGCGATCATAGGGCATAGCTTCTGGCTCCGGTGACGCTGCTGCCCGTCATCCGTCTGTGGTATTTAGCTACACCTTCAATTGTGATGGTTATACCGCCACTAGGCGGCTTCGGCGTCAGCCGTGTCCCTGCAATTTGCTGCTCACTGACACGACACAGGAGGGCTTAGTGGGTATAACCTCCCATTTCGGGAGATGTGAGTCCCACACGCCATGTCACCTCCCCCCAGGAGTGGCATGAGGATGCCTAATGTATTCTCCTCTAGAAAAAAAAGTAAGGATGTACTACGGGCAGGTGAGGTTGGCTTGGAGCGAAATGATGATTGGCCGCTCCCTTACATCCCAAATCAAATCAAACTTGACACCAGTCCACATTGTAATATGTCAGGTGCGCAGCTAATATTCCGGAGTGGTGGCGGCTGCCAGCGCCCGGTGTTACGTCGTTAGTTACTGCACTTAATTGCGGCGCAAGCGTGCTGCCTACTGCCGGTACTTTTATGGTCCCATATGGGCCGGTACGTCTGAGTTTAATATCTGGCTTAAAGAGATCAGTGTGCCTAGCACGAACATTTTCGAAAAGTATGCGTAACGTTACCGTAAACTTGGTACAGCGCCCCTATCGTGCGTAAGAGGTACTACGTTTACGTACGTTAACGTAGTGAAAATTATCGCCCTGTTTACGGTTACGTTACACATACTTTTTCGAAAGTGTTCGTGCTAGGCACACAGAAGGTAAATAACCCAAGACATGCCACGCTGGACCAGACATCGCCATCTAGCCCCGAACTAAGCCGAAGCTTGTACTATGGGTAATAGACAACCGATAAACTTACACACATACTTTTGTAAATTAACACCCAGACCAATACAAACAGAGATGTTCTTGAACACAAATGTTCGTACCGTGCTGGAAACCCAGGATCTTTGGCGCAGAAGGCAGAGGTTACTATTTGTCGACCAGTTTTAGGTCAGTAGTAGTGAATACTGCCTCTGACACAATGTTTGTCTGTCCTGAGCTATTTAAGTACGTTTACTTATGGTACAATTGGGATTTAAGGGAGTGACCTGTCATCTTTTCGCTCCAAGCCACCCTCACCTACCCGTGGTGTATACTGCCGAACAAAACGAGGCGCTGGAAAACCGACCGGTGGCGGTAAAACCATCAAAATTGTAGACGTAGCTAAATACCACAGACCGATGACGGACAGCAACGTCGCCGGAGTGTAAACCCGCCTGCCCAGTTTGGCAATTATGGGTATATCCTCCAGATGTTTGCCATAAGTTTGCCGGCTCCAGATGTAACATCTGGAGAGGCCTTTGTCCAGCAGTGGACTGCAATAGGCTCATGATGATGATTATCCGATAGGATCATTGTATGTGATGTGGTCTGAATGTCTGTTATTTTATTAATACCATATCTAAGACTTCGAGCGAGTTCAACAACCCCGTCCACTTATTTCCTAGTGTGACTAATAGAAGTGTGTCAAAACCGGGGCAGCCGCCCCGCCCGGCCGGTACAGCGCAGACATTTACCGGATTTCTCCGGAGACGTCCGGTGCATCCCCGCCGCCAGTAAATAGAGTAGGGATGTGCTTAGAATCGATATCAAAGCTTCAGTTATTTAAAAAAATAGGATATCCTCTTACAAGGATTGTAAGAGTCGGTACTTTAGGTGGGGCGTGAAACGGCATCTCAGTGGGCTTTCAGGGTGAACGTGATAGGCGTGGTGGGTTTGTCCTATTATAAATAAATAAATATCAGACAACATCACATACATTGCTCCGATCCCAAAGTAAATAGCTTAAGCACTTGTGTTATGGGTATCAGAACAACGAAGGTACCACAAATACATATATACTTAAATACAAATATAAACACCCAGACACGGAACAAACACAAGTGTTCATCACACGAATGTTTGTCCCGGGTGGGAATCGAACCCACGACCCTTGGTTCAGAAGGCAGGGGTCACTACCAATTGAGCCACCGAGCCAGTCAATTATATTGTCTGTGTCCTGTAATATTTGGACCTCACGACCGCTTACCATCAGATGGAGTCAGGTCATCCTGAACGCACTTTTTATATCATCATCAAAATTTAGTGGTAAATTGTATTATTTTCCCTCATCATGCGGACTCAATAGATAAAGTTACATATGTTATTATTTACTTCCGTTATCGATGAAGTCTTTTAAAACTATCGATAAACTTTCACTGGGACATCCCTATCCCTGTCGACGGACGACTAATGCCTGAAAGCACAAATAGCAAAGCTAATAAGACATTATTTTCTACACCAAGGCTGGCATCTCCCTCGAGTGCTGCGCTTCAGATTGATTTTGTAGGAAACGTAGACCAAGAGGTGGAATACTTTTTTAACCCCAATAATAAATAGCATAATAATATCTAAATACATATACGACTATAACTCAAAGGTGACTGACTGACTAACTGACATAGTGATCTATCAACGCACAGCCCAAACCACTGGACGGATCGGGCTGAAATTTGGCACGCAGGTAGATGTTATGATGTAGGTGTCCGCTAAGACAGGATTTTGATTGATTCTACCCCCAAGGGAATAAAATAAAGGATGTAATCTATCTGAAAGTCGCGGCACAGCCAGTAGTACATATTTTGCGACACGATAGATATGACGTCCTCCAAATCGAAATGATGGCGCAGCAGCAATTACCTGGGTGCAGATAAAAACTACTGCGGTCACCAACCCAGTATAGATTTCGACGGTAATTTGTGCAGAATGCTTTTTAGCGCGAAGGATTAAAAGCTACTAGGTTCCATTGTCGGTTGGGTCAATATAGGAAACGTCATCATCGGTTACTCTTACAAGCGGAACCCTTAATTTGAGACTATGTGATTCAGTGCAGAGGCGTAAATACAGGGTGGCAAGTCAACAAACCCACCTAAAAGTAAGAGGCGTCCGGTCAGAAGAGAATCTCGACTCCCAACATTAAGCCGACCTCACCTACCCGTGGTGCATCATGCTGAATAATAAACGAAGCGCTGGCAACCGACTGGTGGCGGTATAACCATTACAATTGAAGGCGTACCTAAATACCACAGACCGATGACGAGCAGCAGCGTAAAAGGAGCGAAAAGCTACGCCCGGCGATCGCCCGCGATGGCGATTATGGGTGTACACTCTAGATGTGTTACCAAAGTAGCGAACAACTGCAAAGGCCAATGTCCAGCAGTGGACTGCAATAGGTTAATGATAACGATGAAAAATCTGATGAATTTGCCACGGGCCTCGTATGGTAACATACGCCAATGGGACACTGGTCATTATACAACATCTGCCGCACTTTATTTATTAACAAGTCAACACAGTACCTTAATACGTACATACACAGACAGACAAATCAAACACACGATTTACTTCAACGCCTGCACTGTAATTACAGCGGCGTGAGTAAACTGCATCGCCGAGAATCGAACTCGGCTATTCCCTTTGTGGCTTTGATTAAATATTCGTGTTTGTCCGACGGCCGGCTCTTGGTCTATTATTCACTGATTCGTAGTTAGAGGCTTGATATTATTGTACCAATGTAAAGTTTGGGTTGGATTGACAGCCTCGGTGGCGCGATGGTTAAGCGTAAGCGCTTCAATCCCGGTTCGATTCCCAGTCGAGTCAGATTGGGAAACGGACTTAACTGTCTCGTCTCTGGGTGTTCTGGGAGACGCTTCCAATCGTCTGGTCGGTCTGGTACTCAAAGTACACGAGAAAACTTTACTTTTGAGACTAGTGCCTGTAAAGTGGGGTTCGTTCCTCGCACAATACCGATAAACTGTTATGTGCATAAAATATGTCTGTTGTCTGGGGAATTTGCAAAAAAGAAGAATCTTTCAAGTAAAATCTATAGGTCTTAATACCAATAGTACAAGCTTTGGCTTAGTTTGGGACAAGATGGCCATGTGTGGCCCAGCCTGGCATTGGGCTTTTTAATATTTATTCAACACATTGATTGTTCTATAACTGACTCAACAAAGAATCGAATTCAAACCCGCATTTCAATTAACGAACTTTGACAATGTCATTCAACATCTACCAATTTGAAAGTTCAATAAATTTCATCAAGTGACAGTTAGTGTATTTAATGCGAGAAAGATAACCCCTCCAAAGTTGTTACAAATAATTCCAAAAAACCATATATTAATAATAGAATGACATAACTTAACATAATGTTACCCGCGTGACACACAGGCGGGAGAATCGCCGAACACACAGTCCTCTAAAATAAAATCTTACCTTCATTTTTACAGAAATTATCAGCTTAACGGTGGCAATTGACAGGAAACCGCTGCCAGTCTGTTGTCACAGAGACTTAATTATACCGGATCTAGGAGATCTGAGAAATCATCAAAGCCTCCTACGTCTACTGTTCGACATCGGCTTGCCCCAATGACAATTGTCATTTGGGGGATTGGATTTGCCAGTCACCACTCCTGGCAGGCGGGTTGGCGACTGCAGTAGGTAGGTTTTATTTGTATCCAGATAAACGCTGCTACCCGTTTCCCGGTAATATTTTTTTATGTTAAAGGGGGCAAACGGGCCTGAATGTCACCTGATGGTAAGTGATCAAGCTGATTCCAAAGACCGGTTGCATGAGGCAGATTTCCCGATATTAGTTCCTGACCTAGGCGTATCATAAGACTTCCACGGGATGAGATGGGGTGATCTCATTCTAAATCCGGAAACAACACAGTGAAAGACAGTTATCATCTGTCTTGTCCAAACCTAACTATTACACTAATTTAGTTAATTACTAAATTAAAACCACTAGGAGTTTCTTTGAGAACGTCAGCCATTTCGAATTTGTTTAAGTAGTCCGCAGGATACCAGTGCCGTGAGGTCACTTCCGTTATACCATTTTGGTACACTTGTTTTATTTATGTTCACGTTGTTTACATAGGTTCATCATATCATCATCAGCCTATATCAGTCCACTGCTGGACATACGCCGCTCCCAATGTTCGCCACTTTGATCGATCCTGGGTTTCTCGCATCCAGCACTTGCCAGTCGTCCTGCGCAAATCGTCACTCCACCTGGTCTGAAGGCGTTCTACACTACGTTTGCCGAGAAGTTGCCAAAGTTCATAGGTTTCAGATATTTTTTTGTCATGTTCATAATTTTATGTTTTGTTAAACTTATATATTTTTATGTGTATCAAATACAACTTTTCTATTCTAGTCTATAGTACCTAAGTGTGTAATACTGTTCAGAGCACATTCGAGCGGTGTGTCCCTTTCCAAGGGCGGCTGATAAGGAACGCGGTAGTAAATCACGCACAGTATAATTAAATGTTAAATCATTTTTATTCTCACTCTGAATCAAAATGGGGGAGCGTTTTAAACATATTTTAAACGGTGTGGTGTATGTGTTTCTGTGATTGATAATGATTTTTCATGATAAAGACTTTTGTTTAATGTTATCATTTAGGTTAATACATATAATGATGATAATAAGAGAGGTAGGGCATAGCGAATCTTCGCTCGTATTGAGCTGCCCGTCCGCGGAAGGACCTCCACCCTATAGAATACCGCAGCCAAATGACCTCCGGGTCGTGTTTCTGCTGGTGAGTAGGGTCTCCGGAGCTCGTGGGAGGTTAGGATTGGGCCGGCATGGCAGTGGCAACTGACAGGTAACTAACCAGTTACTTGCCAGTTGTCACAGCGACTTGGGCTTCTCTTTGGCTTTCCATCAGGCGTAGGAAAGCCATTATGTCGAGCTACTATAAAAATAATAATAATAATGTATTTGAATTCATTCAGTTTTTTTTCTTCTGTGATTCGGCTGATCTCAGATCATCGACAAATCCGGGATTTCTTTAGCTTTACGCATTACACGACTAGAAGGCCAGTGGGGCCGTCAACAGAGGGCATTAATTATTAATTAACACTAGTGTTCAATTAACCTAAAGACCTAAATAACATGTGTGTGGTTGGTTGAAAAACTAACGTATAGAGACGATAATTACTAACCATTATATTATCATTGAGTGAACTAGGTAAATAGAATACTTTTAATTTTCTTTTTCTTAAATCCTACTTAAATCCTCTCTAGAAGACTAGGCGCCTAATACCGTGTACCTACTTCATACATATATTGATTTGGGTGTTATAGCTCGCTATGACAACTAACAAAAGACCTCCAGTTAGTAGGTAAGTAAATATCCAGTCAAAAAGGAATATGCATGACTTTTTTATGGATTTATTGAGATCTTTTGTCTTCCTGATACATAAATATAGAACAATTTTTAAACTATCTTTTCTATTAAGAGAGTTATAAAGCGTTAAAGTTATTGGTTAGACAGAGAGATCCGACGTGGCGGATGACGTCACGTACCGTGCGCGCCATACAAACTCCATAGTAAAATCTGTGTCGCGTGAGAGAGATGAATATAATACTTTCAACGACTGTATCTCGCCCATTTTTCAGACAATTTTGATTTTGTTTTCACTGTTCGTAGTATATTTTTATCTATTTTACGATAAATTACTAAATGTATGAAACTATTTTTCATGCATATTCCCTATTGCTACGGGATGATTGCCGCTTTCAAGCCAAAACTATTGAAGCGTTTTATATGAAATTTGATGCACAGTTAGTCTAGAGCCTAAAAGGACCTACATTTTAATAAAAAAATGGGTTGTTGGAAGTTGAAAAGTTTTATGAATGTATCGTCATTATTCGTATTTATGTACAAAAAAAATGTTTAAGTAGTACCTATCCATAGTTCAAGCTTCGGCTTAGTTTGGGATTAGATGGCGCTGTGTAGCCCAGCGTGGCATCTAAACTAATATTATAAAGAGGAAAGATTTGATTGTTTGTTTGTTTGTTTGTTTGTTTGTTTGTTTGTTTGTTTGTTTGTTTGTTTGTTTGTTTGATACGAATAGGCTCCGAAACTACTGGACCGATTTGAATAATTCTTTCACCGTCGGATAGCTACAGTATCTGCGCTGAACATAGGCTATATTATATTTAAAAAAAAGTTAGGGATCCGTGCTAAAACTCCAATAATGTAACCCAAATTTACCAAAAAGATTTTAATCTACAAAAAAAGAAAAGATCTTACATACTGACGTCTCATGACAACGTTCCCATAGCAACCGAAACTGTTATGACATCTAAATAAATAAATTCTATTATGAAATCGTACTTTCACGTAAAAACTACTGAAAGGATTTTGATGAAACTTTACAGGAATGTTATTTATGCATCAGATTTACACACAGGCTATAGATTACAAGGGTATCATACATTTTAGAATTTACAATTTCGGCAAAATATGTTACATACTTTTTGAAATTACCATAGATACTGTCTTTTCTTGAATTTGTCAAAGAAATTGTCATTTTGACATGACAGGTACTGACATCGAAGTAAATACGTAATTATCGGAAATTCACAACAAACAGTGATATAAATATTTATGACCGTCGGCTTACTTTCAGGATAAAATTCTTCGGAAAATACTGTAAATGCAAATTGCTATAGCTAAAAATACGACCAACTTGAAAACACACCACCGGTGTTTCCTGCATCAATGCTGCTATCAGCTTGGAGGCTCCTCATTTAGCAACAAATCGGAACAACATTTAGGAATAGTGCACAGTCGAACAGACCTAGCATAATCCGTAAGGCACAAGGCATCCTGAATCATAGTGTCATGAAGCTCTAAGAACCCAAAAAATATGAATGCATTCTTTCAAGGTTTAGGAAGGCTCACATAATGAAAACTGCGATCTGTGCATGCATAATAAATTTTTTTCTTTTCTAATCCGATGTTATAATTTCTGTACCCTATATTAGGTAATAGTATGTATGTATTTTAGCCTAATAAAATAGTTTTAATATCGCATGGGTTGTAAGGGAGCGGCCTGTCATCATTTCGTTCCAAGCCAACCTCACCTGCCCGTGGTGCATTCTGCCGAATAACAAACGAGGCGCTGGCAACCGACTGGTGGCGGTATAACCATCACAATTGAAGGCGTAGCTAGGTACCACAGACCGATGACGGGCAGCAGCGTCACCGGAGCGAGGAGCTACGTCCTGCGATCGCCAACCCGCCTGCCCAGGGTGGCGATTATGGGTATAACCTCCAGGTGTTTGTTCTAAGTGGCGACTGCAGAGGCCTATGTTCAGCAGTGGACTGCAATAGGCTGATGATGATGATGACGCATGGGGTAGGGGATGCGAATTTGTGTTCGACCCACGGTTCGATGTGAGGGATCGGCCTATCATCTTTTCGCTCCAAGTCAACCTCACCTGCCCGTGGTGCATCCTGCCGAATAACAAACAAAGCGCTGGCAGCCGACTCTGGGCGGTATAACCGTCACAGATGAAGGCGTAGCTAAATATCACAGACCGATGACGGGCAACAGCGTCACCGTAGCGTGAAGCTACGCCCTGCGATCGCCAACCCGCCTGCCCAACGTGGCGATTATGGAGACCTATGTCCAGTAGTGGACTATAATAGGCTAATGATGATGAATTACGCATGTCGGAAGAAAATAGCGCTATTAAAGTAGGTATTGCTTTTTGGTCGGCGTCATTATCGCTAAATCATTTTTAAGGTAATTTCATGTAGGTACTACGATGAAAAATGCTGATGAAATATGAAAAATGGTTTTGAGTTTACGGCAAGTAACTGGTCAGTTACCTGTCAGTAGCCACTGCCATGCTGGCCCAACCCAAACCCCCCACGAGCTCCGGTAACGCTACTCACCGGCAGAAACACACACCATCATTTGGCTGCGGTATTCTATAGGGTGGAGGTCCTTCCCCGGACGGGCAGCTCAATTCGAGCGAAGATTCGCTATGCCCTACCTCTCTTAAAGTCATCAGTGTTTAAAAGACTTCGCTAGATATATAATTACTAGCAGTGCCCGCGACTTCGTCCGCTTGGAATAGTTGTTGTATAGCCTAAAGCCTTCCTCGATAAATGGTCTATTCAACAGAAAAATAATTTTTCAATTCGGACCAGTAGTTCCCGAGATTAGCGCGTTCAAACAAACAAACTCTTCAGCTTTATAATATTAGTATAGATTCATCTGAACTAACAGCTAATTGAACCTTAGCTAAGAGCAGGTGGTTCCTGAACAAAAGGCCTGAACAACGTATTGCTTTTATGTTAACTGCATCACATATTGCGTTTGTTATGTGTCAAGCCATGTTCAGATTTCTCAGCCTTCGAATCGAATGTATCTTCATGTTGTTTCTAGCATCCATTAATTTTAGCATTGTAAGCGTGTGTATAGGTTATACTAGCTTTCGCCGCACGCTCTTCGCGCGTGCGTGCTCAAGCTAGGTCTGCGACGCTGGACGCTCCGGGCTTCGCCCTACGCGGAGCTCGGCCTGCGGCCTCGCGATACGCAGCTCGGCCTGCGGCCTCGCGAAATTACTTTTAAATAATTGATTTATCCGAAGCGAAGCGAGGAGCGGGCTGCTAGTGTCTAATATAGCTTTACATTATTAATGCAAACATTTGCCATCCTTTTATGGATTATTTCAGAAAAGTTTATTTATTTCGGGCAAATTTAATTTGAGTGCCGGAAACATTACGATATCCTGAGGAAAAAAAC
The DNA here is from genome assembly GCA_031163375.1 of Conogethes punctiferalis. NCBI lineage: Eukaryota > Metazoa > Arthropoda > Insecta > Lepidoptera > Crambidae > Conogethes > Conogethes punctiferalis. The sequence continues at coordinate 1,162,504 of CM062096.1, read as the reverse complement.
ACTTTTTCTTGAAAAGTACTGTGAGTAGGTACTGACAATAGGTAGGTACATATTACGAAAATAGCAATTCCATTTTGTCTATGACAGAGTCAGCTTAAAATGATGTTAGAGCTTGTCTAATCTAAAATGACGCGACACCACCGCTCTTACGCGCACAAGCAAACTCCAATGATAAACGCAACACACACAAACATATGTGTGTTACATACAAACATAGGAGCGGCCTATCATCTCTTCGCTCCAAGCCAATCTCACCTGCCCGTGGTGCATCCTGCCGAATAGCAAACGGGGCGCTGGCAACCGGTCTGGTGGCGGTATAACCATCACAATTGACGGCGTAGCGAAATACCACAGACCGATGACGGGCAGCAGCGTCATCGGAGCGAGAAACTGCGCCCTGCGATCGCCAACCAGCCTGCCCAGCGCGCGTGGCGATTGTGGGTATATCTGCGAGATGTTTGCCTTAAGTGGAGAAGGCGAACAACTGGAGAGGCCTATGTCCAGCAGTGGACTGTGATAGGCTGATGATGATGATGATACAAACATACAGTCGTAATTTTATTGGTCATTCATTTGACGGTTAGATTCAAACGAAAGAACAGCGTAACTCTCGGATTTGTTGTCGACCTAGTTGTTGTTTAGTTGATCGTGAACGCGCCTGGGGCCTGAAGGTTACCTAATCGTAAGCAATCACTTCAGCCCATAGACACCTCAATACCAGGGAAGTCACAGCTCCAAATTTAAAGATATAAAATAAATATATTAGATAGATAGATACTCTTTATTGCACCAGAATGAAACATGCACAGGAAAAAAGTTTATACAGATATATAGTAGTACAATGTAGGCGGTCTTATCGCCGAAAGCGATCTCTTTCAGACAACCTTCAGGTAGAAGATATATGCTGAAGAGAGGGGTAAAGTAATGCATAACTGATTACAAATAAGATAAATAATTATATTAAATAAATAAATGATACAAATAAGTAGAATATATCATAATAGATTAATATATATTTAAAATAAACATAATAACTAAATATATACATATATTGTACGATATCGATTACCATCAAGCGCAAACCTATTTGGATCAAAAATAAGAATAAACACCTACATTTATTTCGATGTACCGCAGTTAAATTTATTTCACCCCAAGTATAAAAACCAAAGTATATTTAAATCAACAGCTTCATTAAGCGACTAAGTGTTCTTAAGCATTTGTTATAGTAATAAAGAGTTTCAAAAGACTTATCTAAAAACAATCTGGTCTGTGTCCATCACGGGCTAATTAACTGACGTGTGAATGATTGCATCCACTGCAAGATAAGATGCAGATATGATAATAATATGCCAACGTGATAGCGGTAAAAGCTGTCAGCGTAATAACGGTGACATTCACAATCCTTATTTCGATCGGAATCGGAAACTTTGAATGAAAGTCACTGAGATTTGACATGAGTTGTCATCATAAAAAAATAAAATAAAAATTCATTTATTTCCAATAGTCTGAGTTACAAATGGTTAAAGTCTACCCAGTGCGTTGTCACAGACACTCGTATTGGGTATGACTCGCTTCTTGTCTCACGGATAGCTTAGACTAATATACATGCTTGATTTTCTTTTTGATACCTAAGTTTTATTTAAAGTTAAAGTTAAAAAATCATCATCATCGTCAGCCTATTGCGGTCCACTGCTGGACATAGGCCTTTCCAGTTGCACACCACCTAGGGCAAACATCTGTAAGATCCATACTAATATTATAAATGGGAAAGTGTGTCTGTCTGCATGTTTGTCTTACTTTCACAGCAAAACGGAGCGACGAATTGACGTGATTTTTCACATGGAGATGGTTGAAGTGATGGAGAGTAACATAGGCTACTTTTTGCCTCATTCTAATTTCCCACTTCTCTAAAAGGGAGGGTGGAAGTTTGAATGGAGCATTCACCCCGAATTTAACGCGAGCGAAGCCGCGGGCATAAGCTAGTATACCCATAAATCACCACGCTGGGCAGGCGGGCTGGCGATCGCAGAGACATGAGTTGTACTAAAGTTGAATTATTCTGCCTTCTGAGCCAATGGTCGTGGGCTCGATTCTCGCGCAGTACAATCATTTGTGTTCATGAACATGTCTGTTTGTATTGGTCTGGGTGTTTACTATGTATAATTTGTTGTACTTGTCAATTTACTGAGTTAAATTAATAACTCAACTTGAGAACCTTTACAATTGACATTAGTCCAATACCATTCATTTCAAATTTAATTTACGTTCTTTATTAACCTTCTTTTTTAGAATGGATAAAATCAGAATGAAATATCCGAGGTAGTTTTAAAGTTGCACCCATTGCCGATAAAATCCATGAAAGCCGCCTTCGTTGGTATGGGCATGTCAAAAGAAGAGGCGACGACCATGTGGTGAAAATTGCGCTGAACCTGCCGGAACAGAAACGAGGTATAGGACGCCCCCCATCTACCTGGTGGAAAAATATAGAGAGAGACCTCAAGAAAGCCCAGCTGCTAGAAACGACAACCCAAGATCGCATGACTTGGCGCAGAATTGTGAGGAGACCCGACCCCAAATAATGGGATAAGGAGCAGAAGAAGAAGATTAACCTTCTATTTTAACTCTCAAAAAAATATAAATAAAAAAATTATTTTATTTCATTTAATAAACTTTTGTATCAAGCATCGCTTCGTTTCTGGACGACCGCCCTTTAAGAAGGTGCATTTGTTATTCTAATTTTAACTAGGGATCGTATGGATTAGGAGAATGACGCTTTTAGACTTCATAATTAGTCTATAACGGCTTCAGAATCGATCGCGTCAATTTGTTAAATGTCAGCGGAAATAGATTTAAATGTGTGTGATTTGTGAACGACAATGGGTATAATATTTTTGATGACTCCTAATTTATTTAGACTGGCTCGGTGGCTCAACTGGTAGTGACCTCTGCCTTCTGAGTCAAGGGTCGTGGGTTCGATCCCCACACACTTCAAACATTTGTGTGCATAAACATGTCTGTTTGTATTGGTCTGGGTGTTTTCTATGTATAATTTATGTATTTCCAAAAAAAAATGTATCTAAGTAAATTTACCCCTATGGGTACTGTACTACGAGTATTACAAGCCTCGGCTTAGTTTGGGGCTAAATGGCGCTATGTGGCCCAGCGTGGCTTATCTTGGGTTATATGTATTTTAATGTTCTAGCTAAAACATTCATGTGACTCTGACTGCACTATGAGTAGAGATGGTTTAAACTTCTCTTCTTCTTAATTCTTTTATTTAGATGTGTGAATACAAATTTTAATACCGGCAATTCATCTGAGTGGGAGCGCCGATTAAATAATGGGTTACTATGATTTGTATGTGCACATGACGGCCGACTAGTCGGGTGATGAATCCAACAAAGTTGCTCTGAAGCTACGCCGTCCCATTGTATGAAACAAAACAGTCGTCTCCTCTCACTCAATCGGCTCGGGTTTCATCATCATCATCATCAGCCTATTGCAGTCCACTGCTGGACATAGGCCTCTCCGGTTGTTCGCCACTTAGAGCAAACATCTGGAGGATATACCCATAATCGCCATGCTGGGCAGGCGGGTTGGCGATCGCAGGGCGTAACTTCTTGCTCCGGTGACGCTGCTGCCCGTCACCGGTCTTTAGTATTTAGCTCCGCCTTCAATTGTGATGGTTATACCGCCACCAGTCGGTTGCCAGCGCCTCGTTTGTTATTCGGCAGGATGCACCACGGGCAGGTGAGGTTGGCTTGGAGCGAAAAGATGATAGGCCGCTCCCTTACATCCCATACGGGTTTCATATCCCGGCCAAAAGTGTCACCGAGATTTTCACCAAAGAAATTACTCGACTACAAAATACTATATTAAGATCACGTTCATCTCGCAACGTTCAATCAAAGTAATCCAAAATCCGAACTCGAATCGTATTCGATATGCGTAACACGGAGCGTGCTATCAACGGCGTCTAAACACCCCCCATTTCCCCTCTTTCCTGTAATTCGGTGGGAGCATTTCCGAAGGGTTCCGTACGGAACTATCGCGTTTTGTTTGTAGGAAATTAGATTGAAAGGGGATAGGTAGAGCAGTATTTATTGTTGATAGGTTCCTTTCATTGTTTGGGGGCGCGGCGTCAAATTACGGGACACTTTAAGGGGGAGAGGGGGGAGGGGGGAGTTATGACAAGGTAGTGGCAGAGTCTTGAACTTCGTGACGTCACTTTACACAACACACAAAAGTTAAAACACAAACTTTGCAATTTAACGAAGAAAAGTATCTAAGTATGTTTATCAGTTGTTGGAACTAGTCAAAAGAAAGAGTACTATGGGTTGGGTACTAAGCCATAGTCCTTTTTCTTTTTAACTATCCTCTACCTTAAGTATCGCTTATAGCGATAAGGCCGCCTATATTTGTACAGCAAATGTGTACTATACAGAGTTTAAACTCAATATCCTTGGGATAATATAAGGGAGCGGCTTATCAACTTTTCGCTCCAAGCCAACCTCACCTGCCTGTGGTGCATCCTGCCGAATAACAAACGAGGCGCTAGCAACCGACTGGTGGAGGTATAACCATCACAATTGAAGGCGTAGCTAAAGACCACATACCGATGACGGGCAGCAGCGTCACCGGAGCGAGAAGCTACGCACTGCGATCGCCAACCCGCCTGCCCGGCGTGGCGATTATGGATATATCCTCCAGGTGTTTGCCCTAAGTGGCGAACAACTCGAGCCTACGTCCAACAGTGGACTGCAATAGATTGATGATGATCTTCAGCTTAGTTTGGGACTAGGTGGAGCTGTGTGGCTCACAATTGCCACCCTGGACGCAAAACGTATCTGTCTTGGGTTATTTATAAAGGACTTCAAAAAAAAGAAGGAGGTTGTAGGTATGTATGTATGTATGTTTGTCCGCGTTTATCTCGGGTTTGGCTATTTGGATGCGGTTTTCAGAAAAGTATTTGTTACATTCAGGAAAAGGTTTTAATACTTTAACCGACTAAAAAAAAGGAGGTTTGAAGTCAAGTTATCTTATTTTATTTGCACACATGGGGTTCGCTATATTCAAATATTAATTATTATAAAGTAAACTTTGCAGGCAAGAAGGCAAAATAGGCAACAATAAAACGTGAGATATCTTATTCAACATAAGTCCGTCTGTTCTGATGCGTATGTTTATTAGGTTTGCTCTAATAAAAACGTTGTGAAATACGTATCAAAGCGAACACCAGTCCGACTGATTTCCATTTGACAAATTTTTCCTGGACTCCTGAATTAATGGTCTCTGTGACGAGCGCGCGAATAATTGAGCGTGAAATATACAATTTTGCGATTTACATCGCGAAGGAAGTGGCGTCTTTGCACAGCACGATTATATTTTTATACCATTAAGAGAGGTAGGGCATAGCGAATGTTCGCTCGAATTGAGCCACCCGTCCGGGGAGGGACCTCCACCCTATAGAACACCGCAGCCAAATGACCTCTGAGTCGTGTTCTGCAGGTGAGTAGGGTTTCCAGAGCTCGTGGAGGGTTAGGATTGAGCCGGCATGGCGGTGGCAACTAACAGGTAAATGACCAGTTACTTACCCGTTGTCACAACAATTTGAGCTTCTCTTTCGCTTTCCATCAGGCGTAGGGAAGCCATTATGTCGAGCTAATATAAAAAAAAACCATTGAGGTGATAATGAGGGGGGGCATAGCTAAAACCACAGGCCGATGACGGGCAGCAATGAATAGTGATAGGCTGATGATGAAAAGGCAAGCGGGTTGGCGATCGCAGGGCCTAGCTTATCGCTCCGATTACGCTGCTGCCTGTCATCGGCCGGTGGTATTTAGCTACGCCAGCCCCCATTTGACTATATCAGACCTACACCAGCAAACTCTTATATTTGAATCAGACAATGGTGAATTAGACCACAGAACCCTTAAAAACTACTTTTAAAGTCTGACCACTGTACCTAGTAAAGACGCATGGTCATTGGAACTGCTATATCCAACTAATTGTAGTTGGACAGAGCAGTTGGACCACTGCCCCGCACTCACGTTACAGTAGACTGTGGGTTAAAATGCCTCAGACTAAAAAGAAAATTTTCGTAAAAAAAATATCGTTTGGTGTAAATGCAAAATTCTTGGCGACATTTGTTTTATTTTCGCTGAAAGCCGCAATGCTCAGACGCTTCCTCGCGAGTGAATACAGATGACGATTCGTGTTCACTTATAAAATTGAATGTTGTTTTCAAGAGGAGATATTGTTTAAATTATAAGTGTAAAATACAAAATAGCCCCTCTTACAAAGTTATCGTCAAAATAATCATTGGAGCTGAGAGAAACTTGCAAAAACATTAATGAAATACGTAAAATGTATAAAAATGCAAGTCATTTATCATCATCTGTCTATCTGTAGGTTTTCTGGAAGAGATCTTGTCTTACTAGTGATAAGACCGCCTAGATTGTATCACGAAATGTGTGTATCACCTTTTTAACCGACTTCAAAAAAGAAGGAGGGTTTCTCAATTTGACCGTATGTTTTTTTTTCTGTATTTATTTTGTATGTTATTTTTAACCGACTTCGAAAAAAGGAGGAGGTTCTCAATTCGTCTGTATGTATAATATTTTTGTTTTTTTTTTATGTATGTTCACCGATATTTCCGTCAATTATGGATGGATTTCAAAAATTTTTCGACAGTTCGACAGAGGACACTTCCGAGGTGGTCCCATTATCACCAAGTGAGGATCTGATGATGGGATCCTGGAGAAATTGAGGGCAACAACCGAAAATTGTATGCTCATATGGTGTTTTTGTTACGTAATCATATTTTACTCAGGTATATGCTTCCGGGCGTCAACATCTGGTGCTGATGATGAAGCCACAGAACTCCTTAACGGTTAGGAGTTAGGGGACAGTACTGACATTGGTCGATATTAAACTAGGTAGTAGTATGTACTTATGCAGGGCTAATAGGGCAGGTGATTTGGTAAGTGATATGCTTGATTCTAGATCGCAAAGTCTTCACTTGACTTAAAGCAAAATTTTTCATTCCTAAGTAAAACTCTTAAGGACATTAATTAGCCTTTATTCAAGGTCACAGCACATTAACGCAACTAAAAATAGAGAAATAAAATTATTTTTTTAAAAAAAATTAAACCGACTTCAAAAAAAACAAACGACCAAAACTAAAAAGCGATAAATAACGTAAGCAATTCTATCCTCAATACATAATTATTTAAATATTACAATTATCACTTATTTTTGAAGTCGGTGCCAGCCAAACAAATATATGTATATTGTCGTGTGGATTTGCCGGCCGCGCGCGTCATACAACAACAGTCTACGTTAGGTACCGAGAGGCTGGCACCGACTTCAAAAATAAGTGATAATTGTAATATTTAAATAATTATGTATTGAGGATAGAATTGGGATGATGACTAAAAAATAATTTAATGTCCATCAGATAGATTAATGAAAAATATTGGATACGTATTTTTTATTTTGCCTCTTGTTCAAAAACAACGAAGATACATTGATTTTAAATGTCACATGACGTCACGTTAGAGTACAAAATAAATACTCTAACGTGACGTAGTTAGCCCCCACTCCGTAACTTTAATGCGCTATATCTAAGTATTTTCTTGTTATTTCGACAAAACAAAAAATACGGGTCTTATATTTTTTTATTATCTAAGAGACGGACTAATTATTTTCTTCATTTTCATACCTTGTCATCATCCGAATTGCTTACGTTATTTATCGCTTTTTAGTTTTGGTCGTTTGTTTTTTTTGAAGTCGGTTTAATTTTTTGTATGCAATATAGAATATCTCCAGGGTCTCCGGAGCGAGAAGTTATGCCCTGCGATCACCAACCCGCCTGCCCAGGGATCATGGGTAAAGCCTCTAGGTGTTTCCCCAAAGTGGCGAACATCTGGTGAGGCAGCATTGGACTTTGACGTTAATATATAATGATGATGACTATAGCTACGAATTTTCTCACTGGCCAGTAATTTAAAATTGTCATTCCTTCCAATGTTCACACATATTAAAAAAGTTATTACCACAATTAGCACGAGAATACTCTTTATGAACAGACTAATAAATTAGTTTTAGTACGACAAGGAATTATATCATGTTATGCCCAAAGTTTCCTGCGTGAAAAAAATGTTTTAGCAAAGTTAGTTGGCCGATTTATCGTGGCAAGATCTGGCTGCTGACAGGTTTTTCCATGGCACGCTTATAATTGTTTTTCTAGTTAGTTTATGAACTGGTAATATGATGAAAGTTCTGTCTCCTATTTTTCTGAGTAATGTCTTGTCTATTACTCAGAAAAATAGGACTCATGTCTCTGACTACTAGGTTTTTCTACGCATTCCTAGATTAATTGTACGTCATAATGAAAACGAGTAACTATCAAGTTTCTTGTCGGCTGAAATCACGTTCAGAATCCGACAGTAGTCATTTTTATATGTGCGACGAGTACTTATGTGTAAAATGAGTAGGAGAATATAGATACTCTTATAAGTGAACCCACACAGCAGTTACATAACATTATACATACAACATTGTGTAACGATAACATTTTATAAGAGCGTGTAACATATCAAAATATCAAGAAAATATTTAGACAAAAAATGGAAAGGACCTCCACCCTATAGAATACCGCAGCTAAACGACCTCCGGGTCGTGTTTCTGCCGGTGAGTATGGGTTTTCCAGAGCTAGTGGGAGGTTAGGATTCACAGGTAGCTGACCAGTTACTTGCCCGTAGTCACAGCGACTTGGGCTTCTTTTTCGCCTTCCATCAGGCGTAAGGAAGCCATTACGTTGAGCTAATATAAAAAATGGGATGTAATGTAATGTTCTTGGATGTAATGGAATGGAGCGAACAGATGATAGGTCAACCTCACCTGCCCGTGGTGCATCCAGCCGAATAAGAAACGAGGCGCTGACAACCAACTAATGGCGGTATAACCATCACAATACCACAGGCCGATGACGGGCAGCAGCGTCACCGGAGCGAGCAGCTACGCCCTGTGATCGCCAACCCGCCTGCCCAGCGTGACGATTATGGGTATATCCTCCAGGTCTTTGCCCTAAGTGGCGATCAGCTGGAGAGGCCTATGTCCAGCAATGATTGTTATAGGCTGATGAAGATGAGATGACTATAAAAAGGAAATTATTTTCAACAAGTTTTTTCTCTCTCAGCAAGGAAATCTAAACAATTCGCACTTCCTTCCCAGATCTAATAACGTCTAGGCTGCCTTTTTCCAAGGAGCCAGGAATGCTCCGTGTTCTCATAAAAGCATCACGGTAACGACGGCCACATTGTCTTTAACGACAACGACAAATATAATAAAACCGTCCGTCGCCAGGCGGCTTGAACGCCGACAATAAAGCTGAGAGACGTGTTCTACAAGAAGAGGATTTTATACACTGTGAGTGCTATGCGTAGAGCAAGGCGAAGGATATCAGAAAGTCAATAGCTTGAGCACTTGTGTTATGGTATCAGAAGGACGAAGATAAAAAAATAAATATCCGACAACATCACATATATTGCTCCGATCCCAAAGTAAGTAGCTTAAGCACTTGTGTTATGGGTATCAGAGCAACGATGGTACCACAAATAAATACTTAAATACAAATATAAACACCCAGACACGGAACAAACACAAGTGTTCTTCACAAGAATGTTTGTCCCGGGTGGGAATCGAACCCACGACCCTTGGTTCAGAAGGCAGGGGTCACCACCAATTGAACAACCGAGCCAGATACCATAAATATACTCGTACTCTATAGAATACCGCAGCCAAATGACCTCCGGGTCGTGTTTCTGCCGGTGAATAGCTCGCGGGGGTTTTGGGTTGGGCCGGCACGACGGTGGCAACTGACAGGCAACTGACCAGTTAATTGCCGCGATCGTCAACCCGTCTGCCCCGCGAGGTGATTAGGGGTATATCCTCCAGATGTTTGCCCTAAGTGGCTGGAGAGGCCTGTGTCCAGCAGTAGGATGCAATAGGCTGATGATGATGATGATGATGAATCACTAATCATCCACTAGGAGACACTCTTTTGTTCCACGTGTTGTGAGTAGGTATACTGTATCTCTAGAGAATGATGCTAAGAAGAAAATAATCTACATAACCTAGTGCGAGTAACAGAACTGGAAAGACTTGTTCCACAATAATCGTACATTTAATACACTATGGTACATTACCAGAAAGGTAAGAAACATACAATATAACAGTTTTTAATATGGAGACGCTAGTGCAAGCAGCATAACTCGAGAAACATTTTCACAATAATTGTATTTTTATCCTATTTGAGTGTACTGTCTACTGAGGCAAGGGGGATGCGGGAGAAAAGCTATTCTACATGTCTGTTTGTATTGGTCTGGGTGTTTTCTATGTATAATATGTATTTATTTACAAAAAAAAAACTTATCAGTTGTCTAGTACCCATAGTACAAGCTTCGGCTTAGTTTGGGGCTAGGTGGCGCTGTGTGGCCCAGCGTGGCATGTATTTATTTATTCTATGTATTTTTTTATACTTGCTTCACTACGCCTGATGGAAAGCGAAAGAGAAACCCAAGTCACCGTGACAACGGGCAAGTAATTGGTCAGTTACCTGTCAGTAGTCACCACCATGCCGGCGTAACCCTAACCCCCCACGTGCTCCGGAAACCCTATTCAACGGCACTAACACGACCCGGAGGTCATTTGGCGGCGGAATCCTATAGGGTGGAGGTCCTTCCCCGGACGTGCAGCCAATGTATGTATGTAGTATGTAGATTCTACAACCATATTCATTCAATCTTATTGATATGGTTTACGGATTACAGTCAAGATGTCGAGAGTAGCAAACGAAAAATATTTATGGGTATTTAAAATACTTTTTTAAACATATTCCGGTATTATACCTAAAGCTGTCCATAACATCTGTCGAGAAAGGAGTCAATTGATCGACTTCGATCGATTGGTTATTTCATCGATCGATGTTCTCGGTGGGCGGGTCGTTGGAAAGGTCTAAGAAACCTTAAGGTTTTTAAATAAGCATTTTTTTTTCAGTAGCTCGACATAATGGCTTCCCTGCGCCTACTGATGGAAAGCGAAAAAAAGCATAAGTCGCTGTGACAACGGGCAAGTAACTAGTCATTTACCTGTCAGCTAGCTTTTGCAAGGCAGATTAAAATGTACTATTAGCGCAGTTAGCGCAGGAATAAGGCTTAGTTGAGTAGACAGTGACCCTTACACCTGTAAGTGCGTCATTTTCGTTTACCTAGGTAAGGCTTGTGGTTGTTGTGGTAGCGTCTCGGAAGGAGCTTGCTTACAGGCAGTTCTTAAGCCGAAGCGAAATGAAAGCCACATGTCTGAGCCACAATGAGTATTAAATTGGGTTGGAAATGTAATTTAATGGTACTTTTTAAAAGAGATTTAAGTTGAGTTTAACAGACTTGGGTATCAGTGTCTATTTTTAGTATGTTTTTAATTGGCTTCCAGTTTAGAAGCAAGAAACGCAGAGTACTTATAGCATTCGCCATAGCTTAGCTCAAAATAGATTAGAATAGAAAAAAATATATTTGGACGCATAACACAAAGAAAAGAGGCCAGCATGATGTACATCTGCATTACCCAAGGTTTAACGGGTAGAGAATGCTCCTAGCATTAATTTCGCCTTTTGTACCATTTTGTGCAATATAAACACGTAAACGTACTTCATCACGTATTGCGTTTGTTATGTGTCAAACTATGTTCAGATTTCTCAGCCTTCGAATAGAATATAGCTCAAATAATTGATTTATCCGAAGCGAAGCGAGGAGCGGGCTGCTAGTAAATAAATAACCCAAGCCAAGCTGGGCCACACATAGCCACCTAGCCCCAAACTAAGCCGAAGCTTACTATGGGTACTAGACAACTGATAAACTTACTTAGATACTTTTGATTGAATCCATGTTTGTCTTACTGTATCCATATCTTTATATAGTTTTTCTTGTGTTTAAGTTTTGAATATTTGCATATTATTATCGTTGTAAGTTATTTCACAATGTAAAAAACTTTATGAATTCAACTGCACCTTGCTTTGAACACTTTAACAAAGATAAATTGAGACAAAAGGATGCCGTCTCTCTCAGTTCATTAGCGTACTTTATGGGGCAGAACATAATAAAACTATTACAAATGTTAGTCTTCATTTAAACTGGGATGGCGATCATCAAACTCACAGAAGGGAATGTATTGTATTTACAATACTTAGGTACTAATAAAATGCTTAAACTTAAAGGATTAACTTAAAGGACCTCCACCCTATAGAATACCGCAGCCAAGCAGCAGTGTTCCTGCCGGTGAGTAGGGTTACCGGAGCTCGTGGGGGGTTGGAGTTGGCCCGGCATGGCGGTGGCAACTGACAGATGACTGACCAGTTACTTGCCCGTTGTCACAGCGACTTGGGCGTCTCTTTCACTTTCCATAAGGTGAAGGGAAGCCATTATGCCGAGCTACTATTAAAAAAAATAAAACCTGAAACTTCTCCATAACCAGGGAATACAATGTTTACCTACATGCAGTTTGCGGGTCGGCAGTTACCTAACAGCGCAAATGTTCAAAGCGAAATCCGACGTTTCGAAGAGGCCATTTTCCTGGGAATTTCGCTTCTATCAATATTTATGGCTTCCGAACACTGTGCTCTTGGTGCACCCCTAACTTCTGGAAAAACGTCAGTATATTTTAAAAAAAAAGGTTTTGAAAATTAAAGGTTTCAGAGTTCTTTGATGTCTTGCGCCTTTTGATTCCGGAACTAAGGGCCCCCTATCTTGGTCCAGGATAGAGTGGACACACGATGTACAGACACATCAGCCTACCATCCAAGCCCCAAATGTTCTGTTATATATTTTAGGCATAGAGTGTACATAATAATGTATTTTGAATATATTTTGATGTTTATGACTTGATGTGTGGCCAAAATTAATCTAATAATGTGCATATTATACTGTACGAATCAATATATAAAAAGATTTGTTTGTTTTGTTGATGTTTTGAACAGATTCTGAAATCGACAAACTTTTTAAATATTTTCACTATTTTTTAGAATAACTTTTAATTATCCAAAACAAAATGCAATCTAAAGAAGGGTGTAGAGTTGGGTACTCTGTTGATTCGATATTTTAAAAAAATTAATAATATGAATTCTTTCAATAAATGATCTGATTTTAAGCGAATATCCTGCACAAAAACTGTGCAATCAGTTTTACGTGTCTGTAATGTTGTGTCAAAACTCAACAAGCACCCAGACTTTTCAACAACCTCCCATTTTTATCTGTCTCAAGTACCCCACTCGAGCCAGAGCTGATAAGCCTATTCCACTGACTTATGAATTTTAAAGGCTAATATTTTATTTAGCAAATATAAACAATTCGTCGACGCGCCGCATTTCGTTTTTTAAAGTTGTGTCCTCTGAAAGCGAAGCTATTTTTTATCCTATAATAAGAAAATGTTTACTTTTAAAAAGCATAAGAAAATTTACAATATCACATTGCTGCAAAATAGGTGGTTACATAAATAATTAACGTTCTAGCTTACATGTTCTATAGTTCATTCGCGTTAAGAAAATAGTGACTGACAGGTCACTGACAGGCCACTAGCCAATTAAAACGCTAGAAATTATAATTTCTAGCGTTTTAATTGGCATGTTCTAGCTACATAAACTGTACAAAATATGCACGAGAGAAAAAAATGACCAATTAAATCAATATAGCATTCAGAATATCAGTTATCGTCAAAACGAAATTTATTGGTACAGTACCTTCAGAATTTATAGTCACATCCTATTTTAAGTATACTGTTTTTCTGTTCGGCCCGATGGCTCATTTGGTAGCAACCTCTGCCTTCTGAGCCAAGAGTCGTGGGTTCGATCCCCGCACAATACAACATTTGTGTGAATGAACATATCTGTTTGCATCGGTCTGTGTGTTCACTATGTATTTATTTACAAAAAAATAGTATCTACGTAAGTTTATCAGTTGTCTAGTACCCATAGTACAAGCTTCTGCTTAGTTTGGGGCTAAATAGCGATGTGTGTTCCAGTGTGGTATGTTTTGGGCTATTTATTCGCGCTGCTGGTAAGCAATACTTATCTACTTACTTCACAAGTGCTTAAGCTACTTGTTTTGATATTTATCTGCCTTTCTGCAATGGAAAACATACCGCTCCGGGCACAGTCTGTTCACAAAATATTCACGACTCAAATCCTGCTCGGGTCTTGTTTCAAATTCCTTTTGTGCTGGAGCCTTTGTCGAGTGCCTACGGGAGACAGGGTGCGAGGATCAGCCGGTGTTCGGGACAACACGCCAATATACGAGCTGGATTGTATTACTTATTAGTGACATACCAGGATAAAGGCGTTTTTTTTTCACCCTGTATTTTATGCAATTCAATAGAAACATTGTTTTCTCAACTTACAACACAACAACTCAGTAGCAACTGATATTTACATGCTCTTTGTATAGTAGCGAAATAGGATTAAGATACTACTTTTTATTGAACACCTGCATCCAATGTAACCACCCTATTTATATGTAAATAAAGAATTTTGTATTAGTATTTAGTTAATTCAAAATCAGACAACATAACTATGTATATGTACACAAGCGTATGTTACACCTCTCCGATTGTTAGCTAGTTCGATCTTGGGTTTCATCCAGCTCTTGCCAGGCATTTTTTTTTATAGTAGCACTACATAATGGTTTCCCTACGCCAGATAGAAAGCGAAAGAAGTTACCTGCGCAAATCCGCAATGGCCATCCCACACTTCTATATTTGTCGAGAAGGGGTATCCAGTATCCACCCCAATGGTTATCGGTTCTGCGACTATATTATAGCCAGCCCGCTATATGGCCCTTATATGGCAGATTAGCGATCCTAGGGCGTAGCTTCTCGCTTCGATGACGCTGCTGCCTGTCATCGGTCTGTAGTATTTAGCAACGCCTTCAATAGGCTATTATGGCTAAAATTTGTAATTAGTCCGACTTTTAGCTTATTCAAAAATAAAAGACACGTATTTTTTCTTTTTTCATTCAAATAAACAATAGCAAAGATACAAGGAATCAAAAGTTAGGAGTGGGAGTCTTTTACGTCACTCGCTCCCGTAAAAATGCCTCACCGAGTGACGTCACGCGTAATTTCAACGGGCTATAAGTATGTAATTTTTAGTTTAATTTACAAATAAAAAAATACGTGTCTTTTATTTTTGAATCAGCTAAAAGACGGACTAATTACAATTGTTAGCCATAATAGCCTATTGTGATGGTTATACTGCCACCAGTCGGTTGCCATGCCATTCCCGGCCAGGCGAGTGGTTATTTAACCCACGCCCAATCTGTACTGTTATGTATCTTACCGTTTCGCTTAAGCTCATGACTTAACAGAAAAAGATGTAATTGAGAAATGATAATAAATATCACAATAATAATAACGGAAGATAGATCGGCGCGTATACGCATTCGATCACGCCAACTGTCAGCAACATGATACCCACCAGGGGCGCATTGGGGGTTGTAGGGGAGGGGGCTCCAGGTAAAAAGAAGTTCATTAACTTACCCTACGTTTTACACAATGGTCATTATTATTTGAGTCATTAGATTGTTAGAGATAACATTAAATCATTTTATTATAACACGCGCGGAAAATAAAAATATTTGTAATTTTTACCGGACTACCGAAAAAAGGAGGGTAATGTTATATAGCATAATCTAAAAATTTGAGATTGTTACAGAAGCTTAGAACACAAAGGTATGATTTCTACACTATATCAGGCCTATAACTATGACTAACTTTGTAGGCAGTAAAATTTACTCATTATTATCCAGAGCTCCGGACTGCAGAACATAGTGGTGCAGGAATGGCCACTTCAATTATTTAATGTATGTGAAAATGTGGCCCCACTAATATAATCATTAAGTATGTAGGTCGTTCTTCCGCGTGCGTGTAAGCTGTGGAATGAGCTCAAAGCCTCGGTGTTTCCCGATCGCTACGACTTGTCCTTCTTCAAACGTGGTCTGAAGAGAACACTTTCCTCACGGTAGGCAGCAGCTTAGCTGAGTCGCTGGCATTAGATACAATTAAAACTATTATATTTATGATGTTTTTTTATATTCGCAGCATTATATCACAAACCTTAGTGGTTTATCAAATGCTGTAACACTTACCATTTCTATTGTAATATTTCTTTTTTATGTTGATAAATAAATAAAAGAAAAATATATATGTAATGTGCATTTTTAATATCAGATATGGCTTACGAGCGACGTACAGAGCAGACGTGTTTCGAAAATTCTCTAAAATATTAAGTACAAACTTTGAGCAATTTACAAGCTTATTACAAGTGTTATTGGTGCTATTCTTGACTGTATCAGTGAGTCTTACTTCCGTCACTACGACACCAAGCGGCGGACAATCAAGCCAGCGCATTTCATCAACTACCCCCAACATCATACGAAAACCAAGCAATACACGGACATCAAAATGAACGTTATGCGCTCACCTACTGGAAGTGACCTGAGGGATACCCATAGTGACTCGCATCTAAATGAGGCACAAACTATCACATTTCGCAATAAAAGAAAATATCCAGAAGAACACGAAGACTTAACAACTATAAAAAGGGAAGTGAGCGATCTAACTGAAAAAATGTCTAAGGTAATGTCAACACTGGATGTAATATGTGTAAATTAAAAGGAGTTTATGGAAAAGTTATTCTCAGATGTGGCAGATCTAAAGGAGCAAATCAATGGCATCCGATCTACTGTTGACCTCATTAACTCTGAGCATAAAACAATTAAATCAGATATTTCCAACCTTTACCATAAAAACAAAGATATAGAGAATAAAATTGTCAATGTTGAAGCTGATATAAAACACCTTAAAGCGACTCCAAAAACATCTTCATCGTCAACTTTAGAAACTGAGAAAATTGTATCGGAGCTGAAGGATCGTGAGTGGAGAAGGAAAAATATTGTAGTCATGGGAATACCTGAAAGTGTAGCACAAAATAAAGATGACAGAGTTGTGGCTGACAGGGAAGAGGTAATGAAGATTATAATAAAGGCTCATGAAACCTGTCCTGATCCAAAAAGAATTGCAAGACTGGGAAAATACGTGCCTGGTAAGCAACGTCCTATCAAGGTATCCTTTGACTCTCATGATATCACCAAAATAATATTGAAGAACAGAACAAAAGCAAATAACGCCCAAATAAAAATTTATCCTGATCAAACACCACAGCAAAAACGTTATTTAAATGAATTAACCCAAGAATTAAAAAGCAGAATTGAACAGGGAGAAGAAAACATCACAATAAAATATATTAAGGATATTCCTACAATAATTAAAGCCCCTTCAGAAAACTGAAACGTAACATCCATAATACCGTCCCACATAATGAAAATACTTACCAAGTAATTGATGACTATGAACACGTCGTCTCACGGAATAACTCTCTAAAGATTTATTATACTAATATACGCAGTATTGTTGCACCAGGTAGATTCGACGAACTACTATGCACATTGAGAGCATTTAAGGGTACAATAAATATAATTATCCTAACTGAAACCTGGATCAAATCTGAAGCAGAGGCAAAACGTTTTCACATCACAAACTATACACACTTTTATAACTACAGATCAAGCGGAAGAGGTGGCGGAGTATCAATATACGTACACAGGGATTTAGAACACTACCAGATTCAAGACAACTGTTTTGATGGACATCATTTTCTCTGGATCCATCTCAAAAAGCTCTCGGTCGACATTGGAGCAGTATACAGAAAACCGAATACAAATATGAAACCATTTCTGGAAGCATTCTCCGGACAGATCCATAAGCGTAAGCGAGCAATCGTTGTTGGGGACTTCAACATAAATTTATTATCTCAGGAAAAAGACGCTGACTTGTACAAAGATATTCTGCAGGAAAATGACTACAAAATTATAAATAAAATCGAGGAATATTTTAATACAAGGGAAACAAAGACCTCAAAAACAATAATCGACCACCTTTGCACAAACGTAAAAGAATTTTAATTTCATCTAGCCATTCTGGAGACATCTATATCGGACCATAAGCAGCTATACATCGAAGTTAAAAGGTGTACTCGATCAGCTCTTAAGAAATTCCGATATGAAGCCATCGATTATGAGAAACTTTGTAAAACCATTGAAAACGACATGAAAATCGAGACCAAATCGTATGAAGAGCTTGAAGAAATATTATTGCATAATATTAAGAATAGCAAGTCTGGAAAAACAAAAATTCTAAACCCTCCCAGGCAAGACTGGATAAAAAGAGAAATAGTTGAAGATATAAGGAGCCGAAATTTAATGTGGAAACAACACAAGCAAAACCCCAATGATGATATCTTAAAGGATAAATTTATAAAGAAAAGAAATGAAGTCACAAATATCATAAAGAAAACCAAAGAAAACTATTACTGTGCATCTTTTAAAAAGTGTTGCAACAAACCTGCAAAAATGTGGACTTTAATCAATACATTATCTAAATATATAAAACTCAAAGGTGACTGACTGACTGACTGACTGACTGACTGACATAGTGATCTGTCAACGCCCAGCCGAAACTACTGGACCGATCGGGCTGAAATTTGGCATACAGGTAGATGTAATGACGTAGGCGTTCGCTAAGAAAGGATTTTGATCAATTCCACCCCCAAGGGGATAAAATAGGGGATGAAAGTTTGTATAAAACTTTGTCAATTTTGAGCCGATTGGGCTAAGACTTTGCATGTATAAAGCTATTATGACGTAAGCATCCGCTAAAAAAGGGTTTTGATCATTTCTACCTCCAAGGGGATAAAATAGGGGATGAACGTTTGCATAAAACTTTGTCAATTTTAAGCTGTTCGGGCTGAGACTAAAGTTACTATAACGTAGAAAGGGTTTTGATAATTTCTGCTCCCAAGGAGATATAATAGGGGATGAAAATTTGTATGAAACTTTGTCAATTTTAAACCGTTCGGGCTAAGCTTTGCATTCACAAAGCTATACCATGACGTGGTAGATATAGCCAAGAAAGGGTTTCGATAAATTCCACTCCGAAAGGGATAAAATTTCAAATTTTAAAATTAACCCTTTACGTGATAAAATAGAAAAAGAAAGGCCGAGAAATAAAATAGCCCAAAACTACTAATTCCTCTCAATAAATGGCGTTACCGGTCAAATTAAATCTTAATATATAAAAGGAGAAAAGAAACTCACTGACTGACATATCAACGCACAGCCTAAACGGCTAAACTTAGGCAATTGAAATTTAGAAGGGACGTAGCTTAGGTACCGTAGAGGTGGACTAAGAAAGGAATTACCGAAATTCCCACGGGAACGAGAATAGGGAATATGCATGAAAAATTGTTTTATGTATTATAAATTTTCTGTATTTAAAACTAAACTGAAACAATTTTTACTATCAAAATGTTTTTACTCCATAGAAGAATACTTAAAAGAATAGGGAATTAATATGACGATCTTTAATACTATCTTTAATACTATAATACATTACAATGCCCGAAAAGGGCGACTAAGTTGTAAAGAACATAATATGACTTAAGATCTAAATGTAACACTTAGTCTGTAATAAAGAATTTGAATTTTATTTACTAATTTATCGTAAAATAGATAAAAATATACTATGAATAGTGAAAACAAAATCAAAATTGGCTGAAAAATGGGCGAGATACAGTCGTTGAAAGTTATTATATCCGTCTCTCTCACGAAAACAGATTTTTCTATGGAGTTTGTATGGCGCGCACGGTACGTGACGTCATCCGCCACGTCGGATCTCTCTGTCTAAGCAATAACTTTAACGCTTTATAACACGCTTAATAGTAAAGATAGTTTAAAAATTCTTCGATATTTATGTATCTAAAAGATAAAAGGTGAGATCTTTTATCTTTTTAATTCATAAAAAAGTCATCTTTATTCGCATATCCTATTAGCGGGAAAATCCTTTTGTATGAAAAATCTGAACCGCTTAAGTTATACGCTTGAAATTAGGCATGCAGGTACCTTAGTGAACTTCAGTTGCAATAGGATATTGCAAACTTCCCACGGGAACAGGAGTTAGCGGGAAAACCTTTTGTATGAAAAAATCTAAATCACGTCAGATATAGATGATTGAAATTTGGCATGCAAGGTACCTTAATGAACGTAAAGCTTACTTGCAACGCGATATTGTTCCAACGGGACCGGGAGTTATTGGGAAAAAACTTTCAAATTTAAACATCTAAACACGCGGACGAAGTCGCGGGCAAAAGCTAGTCAAATAATAAACTTAAAGAAACGGCATACATCCCTAAACTAAAAAATAAAAGTGGAACTTTAGTGACCGATGAAAATGACATCTGTGAAGTGTTCAATGAGTTCTTCGTTAGCGTGGGTAGATCTTTGGTTGATAAAATTAAAGCTTCTCATCCGAATCACACTGATAAATACGAGTGCGCTACTGGATTGGTTGAATTGAAAAAATTAAGTTATTTCTCAGCCGTAACCGCGGATGAAGTATCAAAAATAATAGACAATTTAAATACAAATACCAGTTCAGGATTGGACGGAATTAATGCCAAATCAATTAAATGCGCTAAAACTTTAATACTTGAAAATTTAACAAACAATATCAACAAATGTTTAGACGAAGGGACCTTTCCCGACAGTCTCAAGAGGGCCAGGGTAACGCCGATCTATAAATCTGGAACAAGGTCAGATCCCGGAAACTACCGTCCCATATCTGTTCTTCCAGTGCTATCAAAAATCTTCGAAAAAATTATCTATAATCGTTTGGAATCATTTTTGGCCTCTACAAATTTTCTCTATGACAAACAATACGGATTTCGCAAAAAATCAAATACACTGTCTGCCACAATAGACCTTGTAACGAAGATAAAATTAAGTATAGACAAGAAACAAATTGTATTAGGTGTGTTTATAGATCTTAAAAAGGCCTTCGACACTGTGAGCCATCAAATACTACTGCAAAAGCTTGCTGACATCGGCATAACTGGTAAGGCATATAAAATCTTAAAATGCTATCTAACTAATCGACAACAATTGGTAAAAAATTGGAAAATCGCAGAGTCCTCCTAAAGATATTACGGTAGGCGTGCCACAAGGATCTATATTGGGACCTATGCTATTTTTGATATATATCAATAGTATATGTAGGATAGGATTGAATGGAGATGTTACACTATATGCAGATGACACATGCCTTTTTTATTTCGGTCATGAGATTGAGTCTATCATATCAGAGGCACAGCAAGACTTGAATATGTTAAATAGGTGGTTCCAGAGAGTTACATGGTTTTTTCTGCTAAAAATAAGAAAATTGCAGATCATATACCGTTGGCAATAAATGATATTGTTATTAAAAAGGTTAACCAGGAAAAATATTTGGGCCTTACGCTGGATGATAAATTGACTTGGCTTCCACATATTCGCAACATCAAATCAAAGTTAACGTCTCTAATGGGTATGCTTAAAAGTGTAGCTCATTGTCTACCAAAATATGTGCGATACGTCATTTATAATTCTATGGTGAAACCACATATAGACTATTTGATAGAAGTCTGGGGTACTGCTGCTATAACCAACCTGTCACCTATACAAGTCGCCCAAAATAAACTTTTGAAGACTCTGTTCCATCTGGATTATTTCACACCAACAAATAGTTTATATAAAAAATTAAAAGTTATGAATATCTTACAAGCTTATATATATCAAAATTGCATATTAGTACGGAAAATACTAAATAAAGACATACACACTAAAATAACTTTCACAAAAAAAATACAAATACATAAAATGAGACTAAGGCATATTAATGATATTCAATTAGTCGCACCACGAACTAATATGGGAAAAAAATGCATTATGTACGAAGGCTCCCAACTCTATAATAAGCTACCTCAGGATATAAGGGACTCGAAATGTATGAGAACTTTTAAAAGACTTTTGAAATACCACATAATGAAAAAAGAAATATAGTACATAAATAGATAAGTCAATAAAAAAAAAAATATATATATATATATATAGCCAAAATAATATTATAAGAGTAAATCAATAATGCTATTTTACCTTTTCCTCTTTTACTACTAACTATTGCATAAAGTTGGATTAAATAAAAATAATAATACAACTTCATAAATGAGTGTAAACAATCAACCACGCTCGCATTGTGTAAGCCACATCTAGTAGCGCACTATCCGCGTAATTTGCATATCGGCCCGACGGAGCGGCCCGGGACGAAATCAGTCGTACGGTGTATGACGTGCGGAATACATTATCTACCTGCAAAAAAATTTAATATCAATCCGCGTGTGTGTGCTTGTGAGTCGTTTGGTGAAATCTAAATTTAAGTAAAAACTGTACTAAGTTGCTCATAATTATGTGTTATGAAGTTAAATACCCATGTAAGTGAATATATGTAAATTCTTATGGGTTAATAAAGTTCTTAAACCGTATATCTATTCGAAGACCCCCTAACCGTCTCATTTCTTTTACCCTACGTCCATCCCTGGATACAATATGAAATCAATTGTGGCCTCTCGTCGTAATGTCGGCATAACTATTAATCAGAGCACGCCAAATTGCACCTTGTGTCGCGGACATAGCGAGGTGATTAATACGGACTCATAAATGGGGGGCAGTATTTGTCTGAAGCGCCTGTGGGCTTTCGGACATCTGATGTTTATTTAAGGAATTTGAGAAACTTAATTTTGTGCAACTATATTTACTTAAATATATTCTGAAGGTGTCACACTACCACACCTTCTACACTACTGACCTTCGGCGTACTGATTTGTAAAATTGCAATATCCGTAAAAATTGTAGCCAAAGTGGTAATCTTAAAACTATATCTATTACTGTAAAGTTTGATTTAAATCAGTTCAGTACCTTGAAGTTCTAACAATCATCCATTCATCTAAAAAAATCACGCAGTTAATAAGTAAATCGTGCAAAGATTTTTCTGAAATGGAATCTGCTATTCCAATCGCCGTACAAGTGTTACTGACTGATAAAGTATAAAGCCGCGGCTACACATTGGAGGTATTTGCAACAACGTAACGTTTTGCGCCCAATGCACCAATGTGTGTATCGGTACTTTGACACAATGAAGACAATGAGCGCGTTAGTATTGGGCATTGGACAGTGATTGGACGCAAAGTTGAATCCAATGTGTGGCCGCGGCATAAGATAGCTATATCAGGACGTAGTTATCATCGAATACGTTTTGACTTTTGCGACCAGTCGCTATCTTTTATCAGCCTAATAAATAAACTCAATGCATCAATTGAAAAATTCCACCTTAAACAAACATTCAAACAGAAAACTGAGGTAATTTTCGTAATAATGGTGCTATTAATCCCCTTGCCACGTTAATCAACCAATTTATAGATTAATTCCTATACATTTTTCTACCCGAGTTTGCCCCAGAACTTAAGATAGGCAAATTGCTACTTTCCCTTATTAATAACAGCCTTATCAGTATTAAAAGTTTTCATTCGATATTGGACCCTATTTTTAAGGGGCTACAGTTGAATTAGGTCGATGGAATCGGTTTGACCCAGATTTGGTCCGTACGATCTGTCAAAGGGCTATTGTGCCATGACATGAGTGTAGGGTTGGCCCAATATGGGACCTTTTTGTTGAAAAAAAAGTGTAAGCGGTCAGTGTTGTTAATTGTAAGGGTGATCCATCATTTTTTCGCTCCAAGCCACTCTCAACTGTCCGTGGCGCATCCTGCGGAATAACAAACGAGGTTCTGCTGGCAACCGACTGATGGCGGTATAACCATCACGCTGGAAGTTGTAGCTAAATACCACAGGCAGATATGAATGACGGGCAGCAGCGTCACCGGGGCTATGCTCTGCGACCGCCAAGCCGCCTTCCAAGATATACACATAATCGCCACGCTGGGCAGGCGGGATAGCGATCGCAGGGCGTAGCTTTTTAGCTCCAGTGACGCTGCTGCCCGTCATCGGTCTGTGGTATTTTGCTACGCCTTCATTTGTGATGATTGTACCGCCACCAGTCGGTTGCCAGCGCCTCGTTTGCTATTCGGCAGGATGCACCACAGGCAGGTGAGGTTAGCTTGAAGCGAAAAAATAATAGGCCTCTCCCTTACAATGCTGTAGTATGCGTTGCGTAGTTCTAAAGATCTAAGCGTACATATTGGCAGACAGACAAAAGCGATTATGTTTTATACAATTTAGTGGCTGATTGATACATGGCAACCCTAGAGACGATTGTATGTTTTCATTTTCGTTCAATTTGGGGCTTAATAGTGGCCACCCCGAAGGCTATGTTTGCGGACCCATGTTATTATTGCGTCACAGCGACACAACAGGCAATGGAATGGATTTTAATGGGAAACATACTCATGGCTATTGATACTGCCATGGAAAAGCTTATGTGGCGTATTGATACGAAATGTAAGGGAATATAAGGGTCATGAAATGTCATTTCGCTCCAAGCCAACCTCACCTGCCCGTGGTGCATCCTGTCGAATAACAAACGAGGCGCTGGCAAACCGACTGGTGGCGGTATAACCATCACAATTGAAGGCGTAGCTAAATACCACAGACCGATGACGGGCAGCAGCGTCACCGGAGCGAGAAGCTACGCCCTGCGATCGCCAACCCGCCTGCCTAGTGATTATGGGTATATCCTCTAACGTTTGCCCTAAGTAGCGAACAACTGTTCGCAATTGAATGTTGCAGAGAACATTTTATTATTTATTTATAGAAATTTACTTTAATGCACCTCATTTGTGAATAACAACAAACTCTTACGTTGAACTGAATGTTAAAAGTGATTTCATGCGTTAGTTAGAGTAATAAAAGAAATCAAACCCTATTTAATGATTATTAAAAACATGACACTTAATACCTTTTCTTCAAACCTTCGCTTAAGCATAAGCACAAAACGCCATTTCGTCAGGATTTGTCCAGTTTTTCTGTCATAAAAATATTGAAAAGCCGTAAAGGGGAAGCAGATACGAGGTATTTTATGGGCGTCAATATTAGGCAGTAAAATAAGGATATTGGTTTGTTCTGTAAGGTCACCGGTGACCTGTACGCAGTTCAATTTAGTTTTATTTATCTTATAAGGACCAGTTTGGTTTAATGGTACAGAATTCTGCCTTTAAGTACAAAAAATTACGTGCAAAAACGTTGTTTTTTTTTAATTAAAAAAAAACAATGTTCTACACATTAACATGTATTTTTTTTTAAAGTAGGTTGGTACTTAAGTTTATCAATTGTCAGTTGTCCGAGTGGCCCAGCGTATTTCTTGGGTTATTTTATTTATTTCTAATATAAAATCTTGGCTTTTCTATAGCTCATTGAGGACAAGATGTTCTGAATTAAATCAATATAAAAGGACATGCTCATTATTGCTCATGCACACAAATGTATGTAGGTACTGTGCGGGACCACTGTATAAGAGGCAGTTTTACTAACACTGAACCATAAATGTTCGTCATTGATTCATTTATTTCGAGACAAGTTGTCGATAATAAGGTTGACTACTTAGAATAATAACACATTATTCTAACGTTGACTAGTAGAAAATTCTGCTATTATAACGTTCGCTGTTTATACCATTTTGTGTAAAAAAACTAGGTACCTATGGTAGGAATTCCCAAATCGCAAATGCATGTCGAATATGCATTATGGTCCTAAGTGCGGTACTTAATAACTTGTATACCGATAGCGCTTGATAGCGTTAAAGTTAATTACTTAATTTTAGTTGCCTACCAATTATCAGTCATTAGGTACGACCATTTTAAAACTTTAGTCAGCATGCCTAAAACGGTAAACTTGAAAAAACTCCCCTAAACTTACAAGCAATCTTGTGCTTGTGAATTACAAATACAAAATTCTTTATTTACGAGTACATTGAACGCAGCGTTTAAAAAACCTAGTATCTTAATCCTTTTATGTAAATATCAGTTTGAAGAAAAATAATTCTATTCCTTAAAGGAGTTTCTTGAAGGACAAGTTCCTGATGTTCCCTTAGTCTTTCCTTTACGACACCCACGGGATGATATCATCATCGTCATCAGCCTATCGCAGTCCACTGCTGGACGTAGGCCTCTCCAGTTGTTCGCCACTTAGGGCAAACTCCTGAAGGATATACCCACAATCGCCACGCTGGGCAGGCGGGTTGGCGATCGCATGGCGTAGCTTCTCTTGTCGTAGCTTCTCGTCATAGGCCTGTGGTATTTAGCTCCGCCTTCATCTGTGATGCTTATACCGCAACCAGTCGGTTGCCAGCGCCTCGTTTGTTATTCGGCAGGATGCACCACGGGCAGGTGAGGTTGGCTTGGAGGGAAAAGAAAGATAGTCCGCTCCCTAACATTCCCATCCCCCATCCCGGGATGAGATGGGGTTGTCCAATTCACAAGGACAAAAAGAAAATGGTTGCCATTAATAAAAAAAAGTGTTTGATTAGAGTAGTTATGGGTTCAATAAACAAGCCAACATTACTGAAATATAGTTTTAATCACTTTTAATAATAATGTTCCTATGTACACAGGCCTTAGAACTATAAAACTGGATCTCTACAGTAAACATCGTAAAAATTCAATTCATTGTACAATCTGCTAGAAAGCAATCGCTTACAGGTAAACATACAGTTTTAAAAAAATTAACCAATTTGTATGTCATATATATGTCAAGTATGTATATGTATAAATGTCACCTTAAAATTATAAATACCGTTAAATTATAGTATATCTAGCGAGACTGTAAACTATGGACAGATTGTGAACCGAACGACCTGCTTACGATTGAACGTATTATTTTCGTATAGATTGTAGTCGATGAAGTGAAATTGCTAAATTCTAATCTGTGTGCCTAGCACGAACATTTTCGAAAAAGTATGCGTAACGTTACCGTAAACATTTGTATGAAACTTGGTACAGCGCCCCTATCGTGCGTAAGAGGTACTACGTTTACGTACGTTAACGTAGTGAAAATTATCGCCCGTTTACGGTTACGTTACGCATACTTTTTCGAAAATGTTCATGCTAGGCACACTGACGCGTTAAATTTACAAAAGTTCCACTACGATCGATAACGATCTACCGAATATAATACGTTAAATTGTAAGCAGTTGGGACTGTACTGTACACAATCTTTCAAAAGTTTACAATCTCGCAAGATAGATTATAATCGGTATTTACAATCTTACGGTGACATATACCTACATATATGTCATATACTCTCTGGCTAAAAGGCAAACGTATACAAATAAATTAAAAAATAATCACGATTAAAAAATGTTTAAGCACCAGTCAAATTAAAAACAGCTGTAAAACTACATGTAAAAACGAATACCGAATCGGTATTTGATGATAAAACGAATACATTAGGAACTATTAATGTCTACGATCACTGTTGATCATAAACAAAAATCTGTAATTGATGTAGAATGTATTAATTTTACACTTGATCAAACGAAATGACGTGCGTAATGAAAAAAAAAATATCCATGAAAAACTTTAAAAAATACTTTTTTGGGGTACTTGTCGTGTGTCGTGTGAAAGGTAAAAATAAAAATGAACTGTCGTCTTTTCTTAAATTTTTCTTCTCGAAATCATAAAAAGTTAAGTGATAATGATAGTTAATCTGTCTAACTTTTAATAAGACTACCATGAAAAGACACGAAATTTAAAATCGAAAATATTAAGCTGTGATTTTTAAAATAGCTAACACAAGTTTTGTTTTTTCTTTTTAATATTTTTTTATCGAGTATCCACACATATCGAATGATAAAGTGTAACATTAACACATTGCACAAGTTAAAATGCTTGATGTTAAAACTGAACAGCCTCGTAACTAAGATTATGTTAACTTAGGATAAGCGAAGTTACATATTTCAGTGCGAATTTAATGTTTAATACAATTTTCTTTTAGGCGTTTGAGAAACTACTACGATGATAATTCAAACGTCGTCAATAATGAAATAATGGATTGAACAATAAAATAACATACATTTTTGATACCCAAGTATCTGAACGATAAGTAACACATTTTTTTTAGCTTTCGATCAATTAGTTTATGCACGCTATTACATATGAAATAATCTCCAAGTGCTGTTATAAAAAAAATCAAAATTAATATAATACATTCTTGTTTTCATTATAAAACACCAAATCCAACTAATTATTATGGACATTGCGCCGTCTGTTACGGTATAATGATTATGTTCGCAGCACTTACTATGTACATAGCTTGATGTGCGCTTACAATAGTGTAGTAGACAAATTGAACAAAATCATGAACCACTTTTGACAAATCATCACAAAAATACATAGCTTGATGTGCGCTTAAAATAGTGTAGACACATTGAACAAAATCATGAAAAACTTTTGACAAATCATCACAAAAATATTTAACGTAGCTAGAGAATCAATAAAACAAAAAAATATAATCAAACGCCTAATTAGAAAACAATACAACCCAATATCTATACACGAAGCATTTAATTACAAACAATCGTTGATTACACTTAAATATTAATTGTTTTTCTTGTTAATGAGATCCTGCTATTTGTTTCTGCCATAACTACATTTGTTTTTATCTAAGTCCTTATCTATTTACAATGAAACTTATGATATTGTCCAAGTTATGAGTGGAAATTGGGTGAAAATAAACGAAAAGGGGAAATAACAAAATGTATTAGCCAACTAGAGATGAGTCGAATAATAAGGGACTATTCAGTGATAAATTGGAGAGCCCCATGTCTGCGAAAGGCTAAACTTGATGAATCAATGACCAAATGATGAGGGTCGATGATATAGTGGTTGAAGCCGCCGATTTTTAAGAGTCAGCGGTTCGAAGTCCATTGCGCTCCAATGGGTTTTCAAATTTGAAATTTATTCACTACACTTATCGTAAAACTCTACTGTGAGAGGGCCTGTGAAGTAATTCTAAGGTTGTGTGAAGTCGACAACCTTTATGTTTGATGTATGAGCCAGTATGGTTGACTATATAAGACCTAGTAAACTAGGGTAGACTCGAGCCCCTTGATAGGGACACGTTTCTGCTGTTGATGGGATGAAAAACTATGACAGGCCCCGTATTCCTTCGAGATCTAAAAAAAATCCTGTACAAGTCCTAAGATTCGTCAGCAATAGACATCTATCTGGATAGATTCTGTGGATTAGCTTGAGTCTTAGAAATGTCTTATTAATGTCCTATATTCGACTCATCTCTAGTGCTATAACAATAAAAATGCAACGTGTACAGATACTCAAAGAATGGCGGAACCATTTACTATGTACATTATCTGTATGTATGTCTGGCATCAACATAACAGGGCCAAGATTAACTTTGATAATTCGATGTATTAATTAAATATACCCTTCAAGAAAGTTATGCCACTTATTGAAAACTTTCTAGACCAATTTTTATTGGTCAAAAACAATTTAATCAATTTTTAATAAGCCTTTGACCTTTTGACTTTTACTATCGTTAAATTGACATAATCCGTGGCATCTACTCCATACAGCTGATATTCACTGTCAAACAAATCCAACTAGTTCTATGATCAATCTATTCAGACTACATAACTTGTGACGGTTAATACAAACCCAATGATAATGCTTAAACGGCTATTGACATCATCAATAGTCCAAAAGCCAACCATTTTTATCAGTCTTCCATAAATATACTAATGTTAGTGAAACCATTCTAGCAAAACTATAGAAAGCCACTCTTGATTTGGAACACACGAATGTATACGGGAATGTAGAAATAAAATCGCAGAAGTAATAGCCATACAGCGGAAACGTTGCTTATAACATAAGATTGCACCTAAAACGAAAGTCACACGATATATAATAATGTTTTGCGATAAAAATTGACCCGCACAATGAAGAGAGGTTGGAGCGTAAAATCTTCCGGCAAAGTAAACGAAAATGTTCTGTACACTTTAGTGGTATTTACGAAATTGGCTTGTGTCAAAACATTTCCGAAAGCACTCGATTCACATTACGGGCCTGTTCGAAACTTTTGTGACAAAATTGAAACTACAGCCTGTCAAGAATATGTTGGAAAAAGTTGGAAATCTGCATTATTGAGATTTTAACATCTGACGCACACGTCAGAGGCATTTTGCGACAAAATGAAAGCAAAAGCTGGTGTTATTTACAAGAATGAACGTAGGAAAAATCACTGCTATTTTTCCAATTATACTTGACAAACTGCTATTACTGATAACTAACTCTACATAATGTTACATGGACTTTTCGAGGCGTAAACTTTCAACAGATGCGTTTAATAACAGGGAACAGTAGGCCAAGCTATTTTGCATCCAACAAGAAATACACTAGTTTCCATATTTCATGGGATCATTCACCCAGCTATTTCGCATTCATATACCACTGTCAATTTAGAAAAATCAGTCTTGAACTGCAAAACCTGACAGAAACTTCCTTGTGACTGGCAAGCGTAGCTACCTCACTCCTAACCAATAGTACCACGAACAATAAATACTTAAAAGAAACCCATTTTGTGTACAAATTTCTGTAAATTAACACCTAATTACAATAAAAGCTTAAGTAAAACTCTTAATAAATGGTCCGTAGGATTTATAAATTGTACGTAATAGGTAAAAAATCTAGCACGATTGATATTTACAGGAGCACCGTGTTGAGAAATCGATTCACGACTGCACATTGTCTATGATCACTGTATCACTGTTTGTGACGTCTACAAGCTTGGCACTTTGGTCGCGTGTCACTTCAGTCACTAACTGCTAAACTTCCGTCCCGTCCTCCCCCTCGTCTTCGAACAGAGGCTCGCTGGGACTGACCTCGGTGGGAGGCTTTTTCTTGGGCTTCGGCGGAGGCCTGGGTGGGATCTTCCCGCTCCTGCCCAGAGTTCCCGATTGGTTCAATGAGACGTTGGTATCGTTCTTTCTAGGGTCCTCCTTTGTTGGGGATGCTTTGATAGGGGATGTCATTTCCTCCTTCTCCATTTTAGGATTCCTCCTCAAGGACCCTGTTTCAGGCTTGCCTTTCCTACTTAGAGTGCTGCTGTCAGACACGTGGGACTGGTTGTCGGAGCCAGTACTGAAGAGAGCTTTCCTGGGCTCGTGTTGAGGCGTGGAAGTGTTCTTCGCCGTCCAGCTCATCCTGTTAATCGGTTCCTGCGGACCAGGCGTGGACAGCTGCGAAGCGATGCTGTTTCTCGGGTTGGTCATGTATTGAGGAACAGGCGACGGTGCTGGCTCCTGTTCTTCTATGGGTGCGTAGAACACCTGATGAGGGGGATAGACTACCGGTGTAGCTGGTAGCGGCCTGTTCCTCATGGGGGAGAATTGTACTTGTAGTCCGGTTTTGTCGAGAGAGAGGATGGAGCCGTCGGCGGTGGTTCGCAAACCCAAGTTGTCGTATAGAGGTTCCTGAGCCTCACTGCTGGGCAGGATTTGAGTGCTGGCGGTGCTTGACCAGCTGGGGACTCTGGGTCTTCGTGGGATGGTGACGTAGCCTTGTCTGGGCGTGACGACCGGTGGGGTGATTGGCGCTGTGAAGGGGGATTGCGAGCGGGAGTATGGCAGAGTCCTGAAGAGGTTTTGGTTGGCTGCGATGCCGTAGATGGGTGAGTGGATGGGGCTGGCCGGGTTGAGTTGTGGGGGCAGTCGCGTGGTGTCGGGGACGGTGGACGCGGTGCTGGCTGCTGGCGAGATCTGGGCCGCTCTGGGTGGAAAGGAGATGAGCAGGTCGGGAGTGCGGCCGTACTCGACGTTGAGCGCGTCCTGGGAATGTTTCGGGTGATCGAAGTCGAGAGAGCGTTTTTCGTCGTCGTTGTGCGCTGAAACAAGAATTAATTTTTATGTTTATGGCGCTATAAACGTTGAGCGTTTTGAGTGGACTCTTGTTTGGAATATTCCCTTTCCTGGTGAACGTCGGTTTCGGAATCGATATAACTTAAGTACACGCTTATCGCGTTACGACGAAAGTGCTTCGAAATTATGTGCCTTATAGCTACTTTATTTAAAAGGTACTTTTTATAAAAGCTGTAAGTATAAGAGGATCTAGTCGCAGCTCGCACGGTATTTACTTTGCTCGCATTACAAGATTAGTAGTGCACCTTCTAAACCGCTTCACGAATTCAATTCTTATCCAGGACAAAATATATTCTTATTATGAACATATTTGTTTAGGTTATATGGTACTTAAGTACATATTTGTGGATCCGATTCCCATAACACAAGTGATTAAAGTTTATTTTAGGATCAGTTAATGTACCTATGTGATTCGTCTAATATTTATTTATTGACTAGCTGGAGCCCGTGGTTTAGCCTGCGTGAATATCAGTGATACGTGCAATAATTATATCTATACAAATAGCTTATGTGTTAATGTATTCAACGAGCTACATTATTATTCGTGTGATGAACACTTGTGTTTGTTCCGTGTCTGGGTGTTTATATTTGTATTTAAGTATTTATTTGTGGTACCTTCGTTGTTCTGATACCCATAACACAAGTGCTTAAGCTACTTACTTTGGGATCGGAGCAATGTATGTGATGTTGTCTGATATTCATTCAATATAAATATGATTAATGTAAAGATTCATTCAAAAACCATTCAGCGCATTTTGTGTGAAATTTTATCGTGAAATTGCGACAGACAGATTTATAATAGGTTTAGTAAGCATAACATAGGCATCTTGGCGTACTTTTTACCCGAGCTATTTTATCAACGAGTGGTAGAAAACTAAATTAATGTGGGGAGGGAGCGCGGTAAACGGATTAATCAGTATCAGAATCGATTTTACTCTATTTGGAAAATGAAGCGCTTTTAAAATTGGCGAAAAGTCCTCATACGATGTAATATGATGGGAATTGCTACCTTCCAGGCTTTGAAGACAGCCAACCTACTATATAACCCAAAACATGCCACGCTAGGACCACACAGCGCCATCTAGCCCCAAACTAAGCCGAAGCTTGTACTATGGGTGCTACACAACTGATAAACTTACTTAGATACTTTTTTTTGTAAATAAGTACATAATATTTATACATAGGAATGATTTCGGGTCTTGGAGCTAAGTTATCACTTTTATGTTTGCCGAAGTCACAAGTATTGTAATTTATTATTTAAGTATTGTGATTTAGATATCTCTGGCTTAATACGAGTATCTGCTTGGTGGATTTTCTAAATTTAGATCATGATATTAAATTTTGCTTTGACAATACCCTATTTTGAATTTATTAGGCACATCTTCTATTTATGCCAAGATTTCATAATAAAGTTATTAAATTATTACCAGACAACATCACATACAATGCTCCGATCCCAAAATAACTAGATTAAAAGCTTGTTATCGGTATCAGATCAACAAAGGTATTACAAGTAAATATAAACACTCACGGAATAATGTGTACTTATACAGAACCATCATGTTCTTACATGGGCATGATTTGGGCGGGAATCGAACCCGAGAATTTCCGTGACCAAACGAACAGTCAGTTGACTCTTGTATTGGACAATTAATTACAAATTGATGACGTAGGCCGATAAGCAGCGTCACCGGAGCGAGGAGCTGCGCCCTGCCGATAGCCAACCCGCCTGCCCGGCGTGGCGATTATAGGTCCAGATGTTTGCCGTATGTTGTAAGTAGCCAACAACTGGAGAGGCCTATATCCAGCAGTGGACTGCAATAGGCTGATGATGACCTTACTTTTCAAATGAGATAATTTTCGGATAATAGACATTCAACCAACTTACCGAATACAGAATCATTGTCCAGCAATGTCTTATTCAATTCTGACATTTCGGTTGCCCCACTGGTGATCGAGGGTGGGACGTCGTACCTTCGCGGCGGTTTGGTCACCGGGTTGACAGCCGTTATCAAGCTCTCCGGTATCACAGACCCTTCTATCAGAGCCTCCCCATTGGAGGTATCAGCCTTCTTCTTATCAGACCCTCGTCTTTTACAACAACAGTAGCACAAAATGACTAGAATGATCAATAGAATAGCGACCATGCAGGAAACGCCAATCAAAACTGGCAGCATGCTGTTATCCATCCCGCTGGGGACGATGACGTCATGGACCGTGTGCGTCACGACTAGAGTCAAGTTCCTTTCCTCCACTCCCCCAGAGTTCTTCGCGACGCATAAGTAATCACCATTGTCGCTGTTGCCGGCATCAACTATAGTCAAATTAACCCATTTACTGCTCTCCAAGCTACTTTCGGATAAATCGTACTTGACTTCCCCCTGATATTTGTAGGAACGGTCAATTATTTGACCGTTCAATACCCAATTGACGTCAGGAAGTGGGTTGCCGGTCACTTGGCAGGATAGGGTTATGTTCGCGTCGGCGGAACGGAGAGTGGAACTCGTGGAGGGGTAAATGATGTTGGGTCGGCACGCAAAGTCGCTGGACTCCAAATCCTTCCATAATTTCCCCTGAACTTTCGCTGGCTCTGCACAGGATATCGGGTATGTGTATAAGTGCTTGCTGATCACCCAGTTTCTAAGCGGCTGGAGGTAGCAATCGCATCTCCAAGGGTTCTCGTGTACATTCAGACTTGTCAGAGCGGGCAGATTGCTCAACGTGTCCAATTTAAGCCTCTCCAGTTTATTACCGTCTAGGCTTATGAGATTCAACGTCGGCAGGTTGACGAAAGTCTTCACGCCGATTTGCACTATCCTGTTATTGCTCAATTCCACTTTCTTCAATTGAATTAAGTTGGTGAACAGTCCGTCGTCTAATTTCTCCAATTGGTTGTCGTTAAGCATAATCCATCTAAGCTTCGTTGTTTCCTTAAACGTGTCCGGGTGCAGAGTTCTCAATAGGTTTTTAGATAAGTCCAATCCTATCATGATTGCGAGTTCGCTGAGCCCAGTTTTGTGGATCGTTTGCAGTTTGCATTCTCTCAAATAGAGCTTTTTTAAATTAATCAGTCGGGCTTCCTGGAAAGCGTTCTGTTGTATTTCGTGTAACTCATTTCCAGACAAGTCTAAGTTTTGTATGTCTGAGCTGAGAGACTTTGGGATTTCCTCGAGTGATGCGTTGGCGCAAACGGCTTGCTTGTTGCCCCCGGACCACTGGCATTTGCATATCTTCGGGCAGTTCGCTGTGAAGTCTTCGGCGAGTGTCGTGGCGATCAATGTTAGTATGCAGAGCTTCTTCAAATGCATCGGGATCATTGTGGCTCGAATGTTGGACCTGTAACAAAGAAAAGAGGATTTTAGCTGCGTTTTCGGCGGAGCGAGCAATAAAATCTGTAATATCGTCGCTGGAAATAGAATGTGTAACTCGAACGGTAGTTTTAATACCGACATTAAGAAGCGGAATCGTTTTATGTACTTTGAGAGCAGTAAAGTAGTGTACAGCATTAACAGATGCGCTTTATTAATGCACTCAAAGGCGTTTGTTGTTCGAGATATCATCGTAAATAACTCGTTCGTGGTAATGTTATCAAGCTAGCTGGGCTAAAACAAGACGTTGATATAATGGAAGCTTTAGATAGATGTGTTTAATAGCTTACAGTAGCGCATCATTTAAGGACAAGAAAAAATATTACAACGAAATACTTCAAATGCTTTAACGTGTCTTTTTTCATTGTTTTAAATTGCGTAATGCTATACTATGCAGACATATAAATTAGATTCCGCTACTAAGATCTCATAACTAATTAAACAAACTAAGCATTTCTATTGCCGCTATAACAACAAATACTAAATCCAAATAAACATACTTCAAAATGACCCTTCGTGAGCCTTTAAATGTTACCTAATTAAATTTGAAACTGTGATTTTAGTACAATATTTGTCAAGTGTAGGCGAGCAGCTCATTATGTCCAAGTGGTATTATCGTCCAGGAAGTCTTTTTATCAACACAAATACTTGACATTCTTGAGTGAACATTTAATCATATTATTAGAATCTTGGTAGCTACAAATTTCATTCCTTTGATTCGTTTTCCTTTTCAATAACCAATCTGCCCACTGCCAATATAACTTCAGTAAAAATAGCAACACTCTTCCAGGTAATTCCATAACGTTGAAAGCCCTTCCGAATTGAATAGCCCTATCAAATTAAATTATTTTTTGTTCGGAACATCTGTATTACGGAAAGAAAAGGGTGGATTGAATCTTGAACGATGACGCAGAGAGTTGCGCTTTTTAAAGTTGATTTATTTTTAGATCGTATCAATGTGTGTCGCTTTGTCTGATATTTTAAATCCCATGACATGCCACGCTACGCTGGGCCACATAGCGCCATCTAGCCCCAAACTAAGCCGAAGCTTGTACTATGGGTACTAGACAACTGATAAACTTACTTAGATACATTTTTTTTGTAAATAAATACATATTATACATAGAAAACACCCAGACCAATACAAACAGACATGTTCATGCACACAAATGTATGTAATGTGTGGGGATCGAACCCACGACCCTTGGCTCAGAAGGCAGAGGTCACTACCAATTGAGCCACCGAGCCTGTAAATCGGCAGACTACATAATAGATGTCACGTGCAGGTCCCGTTAAATTAAGTTTTAATTGTAGTGGAACGCAAACATTTAAATATACTTTATTTATTTAACTTTTTGGCGGCACCAGGGCAGTTTTCTCAACCCTTCGAGCCACCTTGCTTCATCATTCGTACATCTTCTGTCCCGGCTGTTAGTGCGAGGCGTAATTACATTCCGGGATAAGGGAGACGTTAACTGTAATTTGGTGTAAGTGCGTTCCGTTGTGAGGTCTTACGATTACGGCGTGTGGTGTAAGGGACAAGAGAGGACTGGAGTACTGACTGCTTCGTAGTGCAGACAGAGGGATGTTTTGGCTCATAGGTGAAATTGATTTATTGACAGAGGTAGGGCATAGCGAATTTTCGCTCGAATTGAGCTGCCCGTCCAGGGAAGGACCTCCACCCTATAGAATACCACTGTCTAATGACCCCCGGGTCGTGTTTCTGCTGGTGAGTAGGGTTTCCGGACTTTCCGGAGCTTGTGGGGGGTTAGGGTTGGGCCGGCATGGCGGTGGCTACTGACCAGTTATTTGCCCGTTGTCACAGCGACTTGGGCTATAGTAGCTCGACATAATGGCTTCCCTACGCCTGATGGAATGCGAAAGAAAAGCCCAAGTCGCTGTGATAACGGGCAAGTAACTGATCAGTTACCTGTCAACCCGGGTCGGGGTTGACAGTAACCCACGAGCTCCGGAAATCCTATTCACCGACAGAAACACGACCCGGAAGTCATTTGGCTGCGGTATTTAATAGGGTGGAGGTCGTCCCCCGGACGGGCAGCTCAGACGAGGGAAAGCCACTATACTGTGCCAATATAATAATATATTAAAATATTGATATAAGCGAGTGTAAGCTTGGATTATTAATACATTATACAAGAAATATCTTTCAAATACCCCCGAGCGTCAGATACACATACAGTATTAGCATAAGATTGGTAATTCAGAGGATACATTGACCTTTCCCCGAGAATTCAAAGGTTGAAATTACCAGAACGCTCTACCTTAAATTAAATAAAAGCAAACATTTTCTAGTACCTACCTAGCTATATAAAAAAAAGAAGACTTTCTTAACGATGACATCTCTTGGATCGTGCTGCTTCCTAGTAAACGCGTCTTTTAACATTTAAGTCAAGAGTACAAAAAAATTCGTGTAATGGTCTGGGTAAGGTAAACAAATACGAATATGGTAATTCATGAGTCTTAAAACCTTTTTTTCTTTTATATGTTATTCTTGCATCAGATCCCTGAAAAGAGGTAGGGTATAGCGAATCTTCGCTCGAATTGAGCCGCCCGTCCGGGGAAGGCTCTCCAATAGAATACCGCAGCCAAACGACCTCCGGGTCGTGTTCCTGCCGGTGAGTAGGGTTTCCGGAACTCGCGGGGGGTTGTGGTTGGGCCGGCATGGCGGTGGCAACTGACAGGTAACTGACCAGTTGCCCGTTGTCACAGCAACTTGAGCTTCTCTTTTCCTTTCCATCAGGCGTAAGGAAGCAATTATGTCGAGTTACTATAAAAAAAATACCTAAAAGCTCTCTTGTGAGCAACTTTACTTCACCTTACTATCAATTTAGTCCCAACCCTCCTGCATCTCTATATGCAACCCTCCCCCGCTCAACACATGGCCGGTAGTACCAATAAATCGTATAGTAAACTCAGTCACGCCATCGATGTCTCTTTCTTACATCACCGCCAAAGCATGCCGTCTCCCTCTCAATTTTAAACCTCTTAAATTCAGATGTGAAAGTTAAATGGAGACAAATGGAGGTGCGAGAGTTTATCGTGTGTTTTGATAATGAAGATTGTTTATAAAGTTTTTGGTGGTTTGTGTCAAAGGATGTGTGCGAAGCCTTAGTTTTGGCAAGAGGTGTAGCTTGTAAATGGTGCAATAAAGATTATATTTTCTATCTGTTTATAGCTGTAAGTATGTCCGTGTGATTTTTGGATTTAAAACAGGATCACCCCATCTCATCCCCGTGTGGTAGAAGACTACTAAGCCAGGCCGCACACCAGACATTCAATTGTTTCTCCACTAACTAATATAATAAACTATAGGTGGCAGCACTACGTAGTGTAAACTAGGGTAAAACATTCAAATTAATGACACCAGTTGGTAGCACCATCGATGTGCGCGTTTCCAATAGATATTCAGAAACTAATTAAAACCAAACATGGCATTCAAAAGCACATAATAACCAGCCAATCGACATGGTATGAAACTGTATGACCACGTAATATCCCGTCGAGGCTACTTCCTTTGTCCTGTTTATTTCAATTGAACCAACAGGCTACAAATTACTTCGCAGTCAATCTATTAATATCGCGAATTCATTTTGAACTATGTTTGTGAATGCGTAGTTGATTGGATAGCAGTGAAGAATGTCGTTACAGTCTTGATATAATTTGGTTGATATATTCATAATGGTTTTCCTACGCCTGATGGAAAGCGAAAGAGAAGCTCAAGTAGCTGTGAAAACGGGCAACTAATGGTCAGTTACCTGTCAGTTGCCACCGCCATGCCGGCTCAACCCTAACCCCCCACGAGCTCCGGAAACCCTACTCACCGGCAGAAACTCGACCCGGAGGTCATTTGGCTGCGGTATTCTATAAGGTGGAGGTCCTTCCCCGGACGGACTGCTCAATTCGAGCGAAGATTCGCTATGCCCTACCTCTCTTTTGTTAGTTGTATTATAACTTAATTAAATTGACAAATTCACATAAATAGGCCTCGTAAAGAGTGAAACAAGAAGTAGAAGCGTCCATTCAATTGATGATAATAAAAAGTAAACTACTACACTGTTATATCTGTGCTATATTGTGGCGGACTTGTAAATAATGTTTCTGTGTGCGTTGTATTCAATCAGCCACTGTTAAAAGGTTATGGTTAAATTGACCCCGGCATTCTTGGGTTAGACTAATAAAGACATGAATGTATACTTGATTTTATACCTAGGAGCGCACACTAGAGCATTTTATCATCATCAGCTAATCGCAGTCCGCAGCTGGACTAGGCCTCCACCTGTTCGCAACTTTGGGCAAACATCTGGGGCTTTACGTATAATAGCCACGTTGGGCAGGCGGGTTGACGATCGCAGCGCGTAGCTCCCCGCTCCGGTGACGCTGCTGCCCGTGATCAGACTGTGGTATTTAACTACGCCTTCAATCGTGGTGGTATACTACCACATCACCAGTTAGTTGTCAGAGCCTTGTTTGTAATTCGGCAGGATGCACCACGGGCAGTTGAGGGAAGCTTAGAGCGAAAATATGATGGTTTTGCTCCCGTACATCCTTATTCCACCATAGCACTAAAATACTATCTCTAAAACGCAATACATAAATTGAAAGCAATCAAACACTCCTTTGGACTTCCCTCCAAAGGGTCTTAAGCGGATTATCCTCAAAAGTCACCGCTCCGCTAGCGAAAACTAAACACTAGCCAAGTGCAGTTGTAGCGAAGCACTTATCCGCCCGAGCGGAGTGTGAGCGCAAAAAGCGACGCGTGCGCTCGATCCGCTTAACGCGAGCGGAGCTTTGCCGCTTTTTGTCGAGCAATTGGTCCTTCGAGCCGGATAAAGGAGTTTAATTCAACGTATTTTACTGTTGCGTTGAAGCGGCTTGGATTTAAATGGGATGGTTATGATTGTTTTATAAGAAGTCTGTCTTACTACTACGATTTGCGCAGGATATTTGGCAAGTATTGGATTCGTGAAGCCTAGAATAAAGCAAAGTAACGGACAATGTCATGAGAATTGGATTAAATCTAAGTACAATAGTAGATATTTGGTGTACAATATAGTTGGCCATATTCCTATAAGCGATCTCTTCCAGACAACCTTAGGGTAGAGGATAGTTAAGCAGATAGGGTGAGGTCTTTATTTGGTTGTCCGGACACGGCTGTTTCGGACAATATCTGCACCGAATCGGGCGGGAGGAATCTACTGCGTGCTTCGCGTGTGGGGCGGGGTGTGACACAGCGGATCACACCCTAGGCGTTTGTCCGGCATTTGAGGCACAGAGAGCCGTTTTGGTCGGTTTGTTGGGACCAGACCTATCGCTCCCCGCAGTCGTATCGGCGATGCTGGGGAGCCGCGAAGCCTGGACGGCTATGGCCTCCTTCTGCGAGACGGTCATGTCCCAGAAGGAGGCCGCGGAGCGGGAACGGGAGGACGACTCTAACGCTCCTCCGCTCCGCCGGCGCAGAGGTGGTCGCAGGCGGCGGGAGTATCGCCGCCTGATGCCGCCAGATGGGGCCCAGCGGGTGGTCGGTGCGGGGGCACCTCCACCTGCATTGCACGGGTCCTCGTCTTCGTCGGACGGGAGTGGGCTGGCCCACCGGGCCGCTCCCGTCGCTCCCCCCTAAGGGGTGAGCTTGTTGGGTCCGCCTTAAGGGCAGATAGCGCTGGCGGTGGCAAGGTCGTATAGGTATACCTTGGCCCCTTGACATCGCCCCCATAGGCGCATGACGGAGGGACCGGAGTTTTAGTGGGTATTCCCCGCCACTTTGGCGGGGTGAGTCCCACATACCCCGTCGCTCCCCCGGGTGAACGGGGATGCTTAAACGCATTTCTCCGGTATAAAAAAAAAAAAAAAAAAAAAAAAAAAAAAAAAAAAGGTCTTTATTTGGTTCATTGATGTCAGATGTAAAGTATTTA
Source organism: Conogethes punctiferalis (assembly GCA_031163375.1). Lineage (NCBI taxonomy): Eukaryota > Metazoa > Arthropoda > Insecta > Lepidoptera > Crambidae > Conogethes > Conogethes punctiferalis. The sequence goes on along the minus strand of CM062096.1, from coordinate 1,121,290 downwards.
TGTAAATTGTAAGAACGTAAAGTTTCATTAAAATCCTTTACGTGAACGAGTAACAAACATCCATACAAACATACTTTAATTGCCTGGTAGAATTCTACTACATTCTATAGTCTAACAAATTAAGCTAACGCTTTACAAAGTGAATATGAGCTTTTATGTAGTAACTTAACGCATCCGGGCTAAGTTTACTTACGCTAAGTAAAGGTTGTATTTCACTATGCACTGCCGGTTGGCTGCCCGTCAGCGAAAATGTAAGCAAAAGGTGAACTTAGCTTAGCTTTCAAAGCTGCTACGTACAGGGGGAAGCTGGAATGTAGGGGGGAATATTTTAACTTGATTAAAAGTAAAGAAACTTTAGGCACTTCGGGAGATAATTATTTGGTGGATAAGTAGTGAAAATGCTATGGATTTATTTTATTTATCTTATTCTGTGTATATCATTTCGATGAAAAATTCCTACAAGGACATTAACCAAGGGTTCATTAAATAGAAACAGGTTCAGCCATGGCGACAATCTTCAATGAGACCAGCCAAGTTACGCAGGAGATATTAAAGTGCAGCAGTGATACTGTTAAGTTGACTTCCATGGAGCGTCACCGGAACGAGAAGCTACGCCCTGCGATCGCCAACACGCCTACGCGCCTGCCCAGCGCGCCGATTATGGGTAAGCCTCAAGTTTACCCAAAGTGGCGAGCAGCTGGAGAGGCCTGTGGTCAGCAGTGGCCTGGGTTAGGCTGGTGATGATGATGACTTTCATATTGGTTTAAACCCCGCTACCTTTTACTTATACATTTTACATAATATATAACACACGATTATGAGTTTATCCTCCAGTTGTTTGCCCTAAGTGGCGAACACCTGGAGAGGCCTATGTCCAGCAGTGGACTGCAATAAGCTGATGATGATGATGATATAACACAATATATTACAAGCCCGCAGCCATAAAACTACCCTAATCCCCGCTAAGAGTTGTGATTCAAAAAATCGCATCAGAAAAATCTGCTCAGCCATTTTTGTTTTAGTAAACGCACGATTGTAATTTAGATGGCGCGACCGTAAACTTACGGTTTATCTGCCAGATAAAATATTACTGCGCCAGTTACGTACACATGAGGTTAGTAGGAGTGGGGGGCCATACTGGAGGTAGACAAAGGTGTTTGGGGGGGATTATTAGACGGAGAAAGGACTATGGTTAGATTAACGTTGGGGATTTGGGTTACAAGGGGTCTTAACTGCGATTGCGTTATTTTCGTTCAGAGCAATCATTTAGTTAAGCATATTCCAATATCAAACTTTAGTAACTCTATAAGTTTATCAGTTGTCTGGTAACCATAGTGCAGGCTTTGGCGTACTTTGGGACTAGATGGCGCTGTGTGCGCTGTGGACTAACGCTGGGCCATCAGTGGTCTTAGGATATTTATTTATGTAGTCGCCCAATGATAATAGGGATGTTTCCAGGGTCAAAATAATTACATTATATTTAGTCCGTATTTTAGATTATAAAAATATATTGGACACGTATTTTTCCTTTTTTCATTTAAACAAAAAATAACAAAGATACAAGGCGTCAAAATCTAGGAGTGGGGGTCCTTGACGTCACTTAGTGGGGAAAAAATGCCTACTCTTTGACGTCACGCGTTATTTTAACGGGTTATATCTTTGTCATTTTTGGTCTAATTTACAAATGAAAAAATACGTGTCTTTTATTTTTGAACAATCTAAAAGACGGACTAATTACATTTTTTTGGTCAACACGCCTATAGTCATTTGCCAAGCTTAGTCATTACGCTTGGCAGGCGTGTTAGAGATCTCATTAGGTTTTGTTTGTACCCAGGGAAACGCTACCCGCGGCCTAGTATTTCCTTAGTTGTCGACAACCACGAGATGGGGTGTAAGGGTCTTGGATGTTTAAATAAGATCATTAAGAGAACTAAGAAATTTAAGAGAGGTAGGGCATAGCGAATCTTCGCTCGAATTGAGCCGCCCGTCCGGGGAAGGACCTCCACCCTATAGAATACCGCAGTCAAATGACCTCTGAGTCGTGTTTCTGCCGGTGAGTAGGGTTTCCGGAGCTCGTGGGGGGTTGGGGTTGGGCCGGCATGGCGGTGGCAACTGACAGGTAACTGACCAGTTACTTGCCCGTTGTCACAGCGATTTGGGCTTCTCTTTCGCTTTCCATCAGGCGTAGGGAAGCCATTATGTCGAGCCACTATAAAAAAAATATATAAGACGACAGGATAGCCAGCAGGAACACTTGTATTGACAGAAGACACGATACATCAGGATGAGTATAAATCAGTGTAGACGCCATGACACAGACACATAGACATTGTCATAGACAAATAGAATAGAGACGCGGCTAGTGTTGCGCTAATAAACTAGTGACGTTCTCACAACAGACGGTACATCCGAAAACCACACGTATGACATTCATCACACTGAATAGCATTAATCTGCTCCAATATTACTGAAACCCGATAATATCACGAATTGAAATGGACGAAACTGAAATGAGCAACTGATAATAACGCGATACGCGTAGTAGTAAATTAATTTTTGGCATTGCCGCTTCGGTCCCATTTTCAGTAATTTATCGGAATCCGCAAGGTTTTTATATATATTAACATGCAACTGCACTGTACCGTGTTTGCAGACCGTACGGTGATGGACTAAGAATACAAATCGACGCCCCATTAACAGTAAATTCGGCGAAAAACCCGTTAAGTGTCGGTTAGTCCGGCTAGTGGTTGGTTGCTGCCCGTCATTGGTTTCTGGGTATTCACATTTAGCTACGATTTCAATCGTGATGGTTATACCGCCACTAACGGTTGCCATAGCCTCGTTTGTTATTCGGCAAGAAAAAAAGGATGAATTTGAGGGAGAAGACCCAACCGACTGGTGGCGGTATAACCATCACCATTGAAGGCGTAGCTAAATACCACAGGCCGATGACGGGCAGCAGCGTCACCGGAGTGAGAAGCTACGCCCTGCGATCGCCAGTCCGCCTGCTTAGTTGGTTATTATGGGTATATCCTCCAGATGTTTGCCCTAAGTTGCGTACAACTGGAGAGGCCTATGTCTAGCAGTGGACTGCAATAGGCTGACGATGATGAGCGAAAAAGCGGAGCGAAAAGATGATAGGTCGCTCCCTTACATTCTTTGGTAAGGAAATCCTATAAGAGGACACGCCTATTAACTACCATCACTCTAATTGTCCCAATTACGTAGGTGCAAGGCGCACGTAACAAATTAGCCGCGTTATCGGCTCCCATTGGAAAGTATTACACAACGTTAACCCTAATTGGACCATAATTGGTGAATCAGTACGTGTAAACTCGTGTTAATGCAAGAAGTCGGTGTGCTGTGAAGTAATCTGTATGAATCATTTGCTCTTTAACCAGTGAAAGCGCATAAAGTTGATTATGATCCTTTGGAGGGTAGAACGGTGGGTACATGGTTCAGCAATCAAATTCTAAAAAGTTGAAACCTACTGCGGTCACCAATCCGCTTGCCAAGCGTAACTAGAGAAAAACCCTCCAATTAGAAAGGTAGAGCGCAAAGCGAATCTTCGCTTGAATAGGCTATTTGACGCACAACAAAAATATATACAAAAATATATTGAACACGTATTTTTCCTTTTTTAATTTAAACAAAAAATAACAAAGATCGTCACTCACCGAGAATAATATTCTAATGTTTGACGTCACGCGTAATTTTCACGGGCTATATCTTTGTCATTTTGTCTAATTTACAAATAAAAAAATAAGTGTCTTTTATTTTTGAACATTCTAAAAGACGGACTAATTACATTCATATCAGCTTACCATCACGCGAGAGGAAGCCACTATGCCGAGCCAATATAAAAAAAAAACCGGCCAAGTGCGAGTCGGACCCACCCATGTTAGAAACCTCAACATCATCAGATACCTATCCATAGATACCCCACACGTATGGGTTTGATGAAAAAAACATTTTTGAGTTTCAGTTCCATGTATGGGGAACCCCAAAAATTTTGGATGTTTTTCTGATTTTACTTTAAAATCTTATAGCGGTTAACAGAATACATCTACGTACCAAATTTTAATAACGTAGCTCTTATAGTTTCGGAATAAACTAGCTGTGACATACGGACGGACAGACAGACAGACAGACATGACGAATCTATAAGGGTCCCGTTTTTGCCATTTTGGCTATGGAACCCTAAAAACTTTTACGGCAACAAGCCTAATAATTTTACATTCAAACTGGAGCCACCAAAAGGTTTTACGTTCAAACTGGTGCCACCAAAAGTTTCACATAAGAAAACATTCACATTTAAAAAAGGTTGAAAAAGAATTGCTTCGTTGTTCTACCGGACAATAAACACAGGCAACATAGAAAACCTAATTGTATAAAGAACCTTAATTGCTCTGATGCGTTCAAAGGGCCGTGGAGCTACAAGCCTGGAGACACTTCCGTCTATTAGGAATCACTTTGTTCTGCATTCAGCAATAAAATGCTTTTACTCTGCAATCGTTTTATCGACCGCCTTGCGCCTGGCACTAGTGTTGTTAAGCTTTCGGCAGTTTGGATATATCGATAGCTAAATTAATCTTGACACTAAAAGACAAGTTAACAATTGAGAGTTAATTTATCATTCGTGTGATGAACATTTGTGTTTGTTCCGTGTCTGGTGTTTATATTTGTATTTAAGATAAGTAGATATTTGTGGTACATTCGTTGTTCTGATACCCATATCACAAGTGCTTAAGCTACTTATTTTGGGATCGGAGCAATGTATGTGATGTTGTCTGATATTTTTTTTTATTTATTTATTTATAATAAAAAAGTATACTGGCTCGATGGGCCATTTGGTGCCTTCTGAACCAAAAGACGAGTGTCAGATAGACTCGGCACAAACATTTGTGTGATGGACATTTGTGTATGTTCCATGTCTGGGTGTTTATATTTTGTATTAAAGTATAAAATATATTTACGATATCTTTATTGTTGTGATAAGTTGGTATAATACAAGTGCTTAAGCTACTTTCTTTCCGTAGTCGTCTTCTATGACACCTACGGGATGAGTTAAGGCGATCGTATCGTCCGTCGTAATCTTCACTCGAATTGAGCCGCCCGTCCGGGGAAGGGCCTCCACCCTATAGAATACCGCAGCCAAATGACCTCCGGGTCGTGTTTCTGCCGGTGAGTAGGGTCTCCGGAGCTCGTGGGGGGGTAAGGGCTGGGCCGGCATGGCAGTGGCAACTGACAGGTAACTAACCAGTTACTTGCCAGTTGTCACAGCGACTAGGGCTTCTCTTTCGCTTTCCATCAGGCGTAGGGAAGCCATTATGTCGAGCTACTATAAAAAAAAACACACGGACAACATTAATTCATGATTCATTTCTGATATCGATACTATCGATAAGATATCAATTATCGATAAACAACACTGGCTTGCACTTTCTTGCGTCGTTAAAATCCTTTTAGACGCATAACGGACGCAATATAGGTCGACTGTGGCGTCATTTCCGATCTATTAACCCGAAGCAAACAAGTTATTATCAAACCTAATGACTGGTTATAATTATGAGCCCTTTAATAGTCCGCAAACTTAATTTTAACGCGTTAAGGTCCAAAATGGGCCGTTTACGCGTGTTTAGTGAAAATAGAAGTGTTATCTGGGGAATGTTAATTAATAATTGTGATTATTACTTAATCGGTGGGGGGATTGTTTGGTGAGTTAAAAATATACTTGTTAAATACATGATAAGGGTTGATGATCTGATTCGTAATGAATTTCCAGACACTGATTTCGTAACGAATTGGAAATCTTTAATTTATTAGGAGTTTCTAATTTTAATTCACACAAATTAATTATTTCTAAGTAATGGGAGGGTTTACGAGTATTTGACAAAATATTTAGTAAGATGCTGCGCAAACGGCACACTTTTTGTGCGATAGAGTCTGCGTCTGAGACATACAAAAAGAGCGTCTAGATCTGTCGAAGATGTGCGTCGTGTGCGTTGAGTCTGTGAAATATCCGCGACAGATGTTTGCGCGTCGTGTGCGTTACTGCATATAATTGCAAAAAAGTGCGTCACGGATAGTCAATCGTCTGCGCTGCCCCTAAAAGAAATGCTTTTTTAAGAGAACTGTGGAAAAGTTTGGGGAAGACCTTTGCCCAACAGTGGGATAAAGAAGAAGAAATAAAAAAATACCCTTATGTTACTAACTTAATAAAAAGGAAATCTTAAGACAGGCTGTAAGTACAGATATAATGAAACCAATAAATTAAGATATTAACTATGGAATAAGAAGTATGTATGTGACCGAGGGTCGTGGGTTCGATTCCCGCACATTGCAAACATTTGTGTTCATGAACATGTCTGTTTGTATTGGTCTGGGTGTTTTCTATGTATAATATGTATTTATTTACAAAAAAAAATGTATCTAAGTAAGTTTATCAGTTGTCTAGTACCCATAGTACAAGCTTCGGCTTAGTTTGGGGCTAGGTGGCGCTGTGTGGCCCAGCGTGGCATGTCTTAGGTTATTTATTTATTTATGTACTCGTATGTAAGTAAACGAGCAAGTCTACCTGTGTGTACTAGATAATATAAGGACGCCCCACGTTATAGAATTCCAACCCATTATTTATTAAATATAGGGTCCAAAGTGTATGTGTACTTATCTATGCGTATGTTTGTAAACATATTCCCTAATACATGTACTTCGAAACCAGGGGAAGAATTTTCCCTCTGGCATCGACTCTTAAGCATGAATACGAACATTTCAATTGAAAACAAGGGATTCCCTCATTAAAGCGATTAGATTCAGAACTGGGTGGAGCGACCCTTGAGCGATGGCTGAGTGGAGGGCCGTCGAGCAGTTTGTTTGCGCGCGTAATTACGCGGGTTCGATGCTGTGGCCGACTTTATTAGTGATCTGGTTCAACGTTTGAATATATAACTAAACTAGCTGTGCCCGTGGCTTCACTCGCGTTCATGTAGTAGCATATGTTACTCTCCATCCCTTCAGCTATCTCCATTTAAAAAATCACGTCAATTCGTCTCTCCGTTTTGCCGTGAAAGAAAGACAGACATACAGACAGACATACTTTCGAATTTATAATGGATATCAGTCAAAATCACATACATTGGTTAGCACATATGTAAGGTTATCAGAACAACAAAGGTAGGCACCACAAATATTATACTTAAATACAAATAAGCACCCAGAAACGTAACAAATACAATTGTTCATCACACGAACTTGTCCCGAGTGGGAATCGAACCCACGATTCTTGGTTTGGAAGGTAGGCAGCGGGTCAGGTAGCCATCGGGCCAGTATATATTGTGTTAAGTAAAGGAAGCAAGTAAAGTGTCAGCGTCGTCATCATCATCAGCCTATTGAAGTCCACTGCTGGATATAGACCTCTCCAGCTGTTCGCTGTCGCGATTATTAGGTAAAGTAAGCAGATGGTAGCCAATTTAGGCAACCATCTGCTTACTTTACCTAATAATCGCGACGCTGGGCAGGCGGGTTTTTTTTTTATAGTGGCTCGACATAATGGCTTCCCTACGCCTGATGGAAAGCGAAAAAGAAGCCCAAGTCGCTGTGACAACGGGCAAGTAACTGGTCAGTTACCTGTCAGTTGCCACCGCCATGCCGGCCCAACCCTAACCCCCCACGAGCTCCGGAAACCCCACTCACCGGCCCAGAGGTCATTTAGCTGAGGTATTTTATAGGGTGGAGGTCCTTCCCCGGACGGGCGGCTCAATTCGAGCGAAGATTCGCTATGCCCTACCTCTCTTTACCTCTCTTTAGGGTTGGCGACCTAAGGGCGTACCTTCTCATTCATCATCGGCCTGTGGTATTTAGCTACGCCTTCTAACGAGATGGTTATACCGCCACCAGTCGGTTGCCAGAGCCTCGTCTGTTATTCAGCAGGATGCACCACGGGCACGTAAGGGTGGGTTGGAGTGTAAAGAGTAGGTATGAATCGCTCCCTCACATCCCCTACGCAATTTATATCGATAAACAGACAAACAAAACAACAATAACACATCAATGATTGTTCAACGCTCTCGCAATAACCGAAGCGAAACTAGAAAAGTACCGAAATCTATTCTCCGTTTGCGCTGTGCTACTGAACTCGCTAATTTTCTAGTTGATCGCCTTTGGGAAACTTTGTGGGACGTGTGCGAATAGATTTTAGCGGTTTTGGATACAATGAAAGTGGCTGTTTCAGTTGGCGGTTTTAAAAAATATAACAGATCGATCACACCTGACAATATTAAAGGTATGCTGAGATGCAGGTTTACGCAGAGCAAATTTTGAATTGGTAATGATTCGTGGTGTACTTTAAATAGTGCACTATAAATATAGTAAAAAATAAATGTATTAGGGGAATAATGTATTGAATGAGCCAAGGGTTGTGGGTTCGATTCTCGCACAATATAAACGTTTGTGTGCATGAACACACAGTAGACTTAAGACTAGATATAATAGTCATCAGTGTACAATTTACCGAGTCTGCGGCGCACAAAAAGTCTGCGTTGGGCGCAAAAAGGCTGTCGCGGATTTTTCACAGACTTAAGGCAGACGACGCACATCTTGGATCAGTCTGTCGGCAGGGCTGTAGCGACGTAGACGCTATTTTTCTATAGATTGCGTGCGTTGCGTCCAACCCTAGCAACTGCAGATTGCGGACTAAATTGTGCGCCGTCTGCGTTAGTACGTGTTGAAGCAAACGTTCCATTTTTTCCGCAGACTTTTTGTGTGGAGTGGCGTGGTGCGGCGTGATCCGGTCTGCCGGAATCACACGGATTTCTTGTGCGCCGGACTTTTTGCGCGTCCGCGTCGTCTGCGTTCAATTTTCACAGACTAAAAAGTGCGTCACGGATAGTCTGCCATCTGCGCTGCACCTAAGCGATTTCTTCCAGACAAACGTTTGGGTAGAAGACGGTTAATAGAAGGAATAAGGAGGGCAATCTATGTAATGGTGTCTGATATTAATTTTTATGGGGTAAAACCGCTCTCCCCTAAGCCTTGGGCGGACCCCCTCCACACCATATCTCGGCCGTCTGGAGCTGATGTGGGCCGATTGTTTCAGCCAGCCTTCAGGACTCTCAAGGACTTTGCTATCAAAAACTTGCTTCAGCCAACCATTTTGCTTCTAGACGGATTTTATGACTCGGAAAATGTTATATGACAGTTAGGAGTTTGAATACTTCGGTATATAGGTCTTGTTTTAGGCTTTACTTGATAATAACTTCTAATGCGTATGTTATTGTGGTCGACAATCGTCTGTAATCAATTTTACGGCCCAGAACTGTGACTTTTTAAGTTACTCTTTGTAGCGATTTAGTAACCAAGACAAGTTGGACTACACAGCGCCATCTAGCCCCAAACTAAGCCGAAGCTTGTACTTTGAGTACAAGACAACTGATAAACTTGCTTTACATGCTTTTTTTACCATTACCGGTACCGTTACGACCCCCAAATCTTCAAGAAAAGAGCATACCTCTTCTTTAAAGGCCGGCAGCGCAGCTGTAACTCCTGATGTTGCAGATGTACATGGGCGGCGGTTATCACTTACCATCAGGTGAACCGCTTGCTCGTCTGCCCTCTATTCCATAAAAAAACCGAGGTCTGTGGTATTTGCTATGCCTTCAATCGTAATACCGCCACCAGCCGGTTGCCAGAGCTTCGTTTATTATTCAGCAGGATGCCCACGAGCCCACGGGCAGGTGAGGGTGGCTTGGGGCGAAAAGATGATGGGTCGCTTCCTTACATAGCTATCAGATTCCGAACCGCAATCCCATCAATTATAGAGTTAACAATAATTCACGGGACAAACGCGGTTGGTTCAAGTATTTGATTTAGGCAATTTAGATGTGCAGCGCGAGTTCCACTGTTGATGACTTTTCCGATATCCGCAATTACAAGTGGGTATCGGAACAACATCGCGCCATAGTTAAAAGAGGGACAGCGAGTTGGCTTTAAAGTAAAGCTTACAAACTTTCACAATGTATTACGTAGACTCTAAATGTTGGAAATTGGAGCAATTAGTATAGTTGTATTGTATGTCTGCCTTTAAGATTATTTGATTACTAGCTTTTGCCCGCGGCTTTGCTCGCGTTAAATTCGGGGTGAATGCTCCATACAAACTTCCACCCCCTTTTTTCCACCCATTTTAGGGAAGTGTGGGGCTGGAAAGAGGCAAAAAGTAGCCTTTGTTACTCTCCGTCCCTTCAACTATCTCCACTTGAAAAATCACGTTAAATCGTCGCTCCGTTTTGCTGTGAAAGAAAAACAAACATACACACAGACAGACACATATTATTGCCATATGCAGCGACTGGTGGTCTCTTTCGCTTTCCATCAGATGACAAGAAGTGTTGCGCTACTATTTAAAAAAGTCAGCGGGCGAGTAGTTGCCTCCTCACTGTCCCTTCTCTACACTACGCCACAACAGTATAAACCCCATCGATGCTGTATTGTGGGGTAACTAACCACCCCCGCACCGCGTTGTTTGATCTGCGCCCTAATGAACGCGCAGTTATCAGATAAATGTACTTCGATGCGGAATTGTGGCTAAAAATAGGGGTGAGTAGGATTGTTTATATGTGGTGGAGCTGATTTAAATATTATATACTCTTATATTGGTTAAGTAAAGATAAGTGGATTATGTACGTACACGCAGTTTTAAGTTACTCATTGTAAGTTACTGTATGGTTTTTTAATGAGGAATAAATATTCTTTAAACCTAAGTGTTCCATGGAGTTGTTCGGGATGATGCCTACGAAGACATTTTACCACCGCACCGCTCGCCGTCGACAGGGGATTCAGCCTTATACCGAGCCTGAGTGGTCGCCTACGGTACGTTTCCATAGAAACTTCTTGCCGCGTACACAGGCTGTGGAATGAGCTCCCCGCCGAGGCTCTCCCCCTCAACTAGAGTAGGTAATAATATCAGAAAGGTTGTAATGAGGTTTTTAAAGGGTCGGCAACGCGTGTGTGATACCTCTTGTGTTGCAGGTGTCCATAGGCTGCATCAAATTATGGGTAAATCCCCCAGATGTTTGACCAAAGCGGCGAACAACTTTTTTTTTATAAGAAGAGCTTTCAGGATGACCTCACTCCACCTGATGGTAAGCGGTCATTAGGTCAAAAAGTTAGGTAGACAGGCACAATAGAACAATCCCATTGAGCCGGTCGCCCTCACTCTAAGGGTCCACTAAGATGCCGTTTCACACCCCGCCTAAAGAACCCAGGATTGTAAGAGGAAGGAAACACATGAGCTGGAAGGGCATTCCATGACTTAATGGCACGGGGCAAGGACGAGGAACTAAACCTCTTGGTGCGCGCCACCATCGTCTGGATGATATGCGGATGACTGGAAAGGCCTATGTTCAGCAGTGGACTCCAATAGACTGATGATGATGAGTAGCTTACATAGCTATCACATGTGTATCACATATATCTAATACTGATTGTGCATAGGAGCTATGTAATTTTGAGCCGTAAGGTCATCTAGGTCGTAGAACAGCTTATAACAAAGTGGCCATCACTGGGGACCGGTGTTAGTCTCGGTACAAATTTGGCTGTAACATATTCTGTCTATATTTTAACAAGAAAAATGCTTTAGTGTTTTTCAGATGTTTGGCGCAAGTTACAGCCTTTGGCGTCAACACAGTCTCGCTAGAAACCTCTTACGGATTTGGCAGTAGGGTAATTTATATTTGTCATCATCATCATCATCAGCCTATTGCAGTCCACTGCTGGACATAGGCCGTTTGTTATTCGGCAGGATGAATCACGGGTCACGGGTAAGTGAGGTTGGCTTTAAAATGTAAGAATTATAATACAGTTCACAGTCTTTCGACAGTTTACAATCTTGTAAGATGGATTATAGAATAGAATAGAATAATTTATTTCAACAATTAATGTCATATAGTTACAATTCATAAGTCCATCCAAATTATTATACTATTACATTATTTCAATATTAAATTAAATTACATTATAAATTATTATTATTAAATTAAATAAAATTATAATTTAGATTTAGACGTTAGATTATAATAATATTATTAAATTAAATATTCATATAATCTAACGGTATTTGCAATTTCAGGGTGACATATTAATACGTATAACCATCACAATTGAAGGCGTAGCTAAATACCACAGACCGATGACGGGCAGCAGCGTCACCGGAGCGAGAAGTTACGCCCTGCGATCGCAAACCCGCCTGCCCAGCGTGGCGATTATTGGTATATCCTCCAGATGTTCGCCCTAAGCGGCGAACAACTGGAGAGGCCTATGTCCAGCAGTGGACTGCAATAGGCTGATGATGAATATTCATACGAAGTGTAATCGCTCGCTTAGCTCGCTCCGCTCGTGACGCACCCCACAGGCTAACTCCCTGAGCAATTTATTTCCAATCCGTGTTGATAAGAACAAATCTCCGTGCGTGAAACTTGTAGGCTCTGAGCACTGGAGTACTTACTAGATGAGTATATAAGGGGTGTAGTTGGGGGTAGGGTTGCCAGATATTTGTTTCTTATTTTTATAGTGGCTTCCCTTTGCCTAGGGGAAAGCGGAACAGTCCTAAGTTAAGAGAGGTAGGGCATAGCGAATCTTCGCTCGAATTGAGCCGCCCGTCCGGGGAAGGACCTCCACCCTATAGAATACCGCAGTCAAATGACCTCTGAGTCGTGTTTCTGCCGGTGAGTAGGGTTTCCGGAGCTCGTGGGTGGTTGGGGTTGGGCCGGCATGGCGGTGGCAACTGTCAGGTAACTGACCAGTTACTTACCCGTTGTCACAGCGACTTGGGCTTCTCTTTCGCTTTCCATCAGGCGTAGGGAAGCCATTATGTCGAGCCATTATAAAAAAAAAAATGTCGCTGCGGCAACGGCAAGTAACCAAATCAATCAATTTTAGTTGCCACTCACACTGGCCCGTGATCGTTTGACAAAATAACTCAAGGCATGCCATACTGGGCCACACAGCGCCGTCTAGCCCCAAACTAAGCCAAAGCTTGTACTTTGGGTAATAGACAAATGATAAACTTACCTACTTATATACTTTTTTTAACTACTTAACTTATCATATCATCAGCATATTGCAGTCCTCTGCTGGACATAGGCCTCTCCAGTTGTTCGCCACTTAGGGCAAACAATCGGAGGACATACCCATAATCGCCACGCTGGGCAAGCGGGTTGGCGATCGCAGGGCGTAGCGTCTCGCTCCGGTGACTCCTTAAATAATGTATTTTTTACACTCAGACCAATACAAAGACAAATACAAAGAGACATGTTAATTCACGTAAAATGTTCGTATTGTGCAGGGTTCGAAACCACGACTCTTGGCTCGAATCATTGACGACCGAGAACTTTCAAAGAAACTAGACCCTTTATCTTTGCGCAGGGATGTTGCGTCTTTGTGCGTTTTCTACCGTATATATCACGGCGAGTGTTCGGAGGAATTGTTTGATCTGGTACCGGCTGCTATTTTTCATCATCGTACATCTCGCACCAATTCTAGATTTCATCCTTATCATCTTGATAGTTGGAGGTCTTCCACGGTGCGTTTTGCGCGCAATTTTCTGCCTCGTACAACCGGTCTTTGGAATCAGCTTCCTGCTGCAATTTTTCCGAGTGGATATGATTTAGGGACCTTCGAAAAGCGAGCCTATAGATTTCTCAGAGGCCGGCAACGCACCTGTGACTGTGACGCCCCTGGTGTAGCGGTGTCTATGGGCTGAAGTGATCACTTACCATCAGGTGACTTTCAGGCCCGTTTGCCCCCTCTTCCATAAAAAAAAAATCCGTAAAACAATACTGTTAGACATTACACTGCGTAGCAACCCTAATCTGAAATGGGTTATGAGTATGAGATGTGAAGCTATTCGTCTTCTCGAGGGGAACAATCTCGGTATTACAGGCGGCTCAATCTTGACTGCGCGTCAACTGACTAGGGTCAACTTTTTTTATAAGAGCACGGCAAAATTACTGCAAGTATCGATTGGACTATAGTTAGACACAGATGATTCATTGGAGATTAGTTAATACTTTGACTGCCGAGAAGCTAGACACAATAGAAAAACTATTGCTTGTCGGTGACCGTCATGGCGCTTAACGTGTTAAATGGAAAGCATAGTTGATCTTCTTCTTCTTCTTTTTTTATAAAAAGAGCGTTCAGGATGCTGGATGGATCACTCCATCTGATGATAAGCGGTCGTGGGGTTCAAATGTTAGGTCGACAGGCACACTAGGACGAACCCACCGCGCCTGTCGCTCTCACCCTGAAGGCCCACTGAGATACCGTTTCACGCCCCGCCTAAAGGACCCAGGATTGTGAGAGGAAGGAAACACATGAGCTGGAAGGGCATTCCATGAGTTAATGGCGCCGTGCAGGAACGAGGAACTAAACCTCTTGGAGCGCGCTCCTATTGTCTGAATGGTATGCGGATGGCAACGCTATCCAGCATGTGTTGTTCGGGAGATAAGTTTATTTCATAGGACTAAGTTTGTCAAGGAAAACTGTAAATTTTCACTCGATGCTGGCAGAAGTTGACACTTAAATGATTTCTCCCATTAATTGAAAAAAAAAGACCAGACGTACAAAATCGAAAAAACAAATCGCCTATGCTTCCATAGTGGTTTGAGTCGCTGTTCAAAATCCCTACTAATATTATAAATGGGAAAGTAACTCTGTCTGTCTGTTACGCATTCCCGCTTAAACTCAACCGATTTTGATGAAATTTGGCACAGACAATCTTTAGACCCTGAGAAAGGACATAGGCTACCTTTTATTGCGAAAATAGGATGAAGAAACAGTAAATAAATAAATAAATAACCCAAGACATGCCACGCTGGGCCACACAGCGCCATCTAGCCCCAAACTAAGCCGAAGCTTGTATTATGGGTACTAGACAACTGATAAACTTACTTAGATACATTTATTTTTGTAAATAAATACATATTATACATAGAAAACACCCAGACCAACACAAACAGACATGTTCACGCACACAAATGTTTGTAATGTGTGGGGATCGAACCCACGACCCTTGACTCAGAAGGCAGAGGTCACTACCAATTGAGCCACCGAGCCAGTGTGACATGAACGCGGGCGAAGCCGCGGGCACAGCTAGTATTCCCTAAAAAAGTAGTGACAAAGCTATTTCTAGGCTTAGTATCCACTTTAAGCATTATCAGTCATCGTTCTGAGCAAAATAAGCTCCTTCATAGAGCCGTGCTTTATCTAGATCTTAAGCTTCAAAGCTGAAGGCTGCGGATTCAGCTGATACCGTTGGCTAATAAGCCACGGATTTAGGACAAGGGCCTTTTAACGGCGAATGTATAGGTACAAAGGTATAAGACAGATTTATTGCACATAAAATACGAGACTTAAACCTAGGCGTTGTTGAAAATGAAATGAAATAAAAATAAATTTATTTGTTGCATATCCACAATTTGGTAGGTCACGTGTAGCACCTTTTTTGACGTTGAAAGCTTTTTTTAAAAACTGGCAGTTTAAAAGCTAAGTTTTTATGAAGAAATATTTCGAAAATGTCTGTTGCATGAAAGCATGGAAGTATTAAGTACTTAAGTACATACTTCGATGGTCTGTTGTAAAAATTTGACAATTCATTTAGGAAACGATTCTAATGAGGTCAGTAGTAAACTTATTCAAGATTAATGGAATAGTTAAGTGACGTGTCTGTTTTGAACCAATTATCATATGAAAAAGTCAATAATACTTACCTATGGGCTATAATTAGAAAAGCCTTTTTAAAACCTTGTTGATGGAAGATCTGTGATGTTTACCTGAAACAATAAATTAAGTACATTTAGTAACAAGTCGAGGAGCTCGGTGGCGCCGCGGTCTTGTTCGATTAACAATGATCGCAACGTTGTGCAACCATTGGCGCGGTCAATTCGATGATGGGTAACCAAAATTTGACACCGATTTCCTCCGTGCTTCGGAAGGCACGTTAAGCTGTTGGTCCCGGGTGCTATCTTTACCAACTCAGATAGCAGTCGTTACATCATATCAGACATGATGATAACTCTGACGCCTAACTGGGAATGGGTATAGCTTACCCTAAGTGTTGCGGAGGTCTGATGGCAGTCGCTCTGTGTAAAAGCTTAGCCCTCGCCAAATCTCTCAGTTTGGCAAGCCGACCCTGAGACAATCGGGAAAAAGGCTAGGATGATGATGATTTAGTAACAAGTTATAGTGCATGTAGTCAATATTAGACAGGGTTTGCTATTTTCACTGGCTCACCACTACATCCAGCTCCGAGCGCAGACGCCTGATCCGACCAGCACCGTGGCTTAACCTGGACTGTCGATCGCAGCGCCCCCTCTACTGGTGTACGTGAGACAATGTATATACCTATTATATAGATACAAACACTACAGTGCACAACATAACTTTATGCTAGAAGCAATCTCTACCAGTCAATCTAAGGTCATAAAGTGTGACCCGTCCGCGTGACTGCACTTCGGAAACGGAATCGAATATTATAACTATGCTTTGTCACTGTCAATTCGCTTCATGAAATTGAACCCGGAACCTCTCGCTTCTCACTCACCCGTCATAACACAGCCAACATTACCACTCAAAGGCGTTAACCCTAAAACGCAAACCCGTGCATAATCCAAATCTTAATTTCCGGTGCACATTTTCGAAATCACCAAAATAGAATCACGCGCAACGGGTTTTACTTCAGACTGCAACTGCAGTTCCAAATTGGACTTTACTACTTTACAAATAGAGTGCATTATCGTCTGTTAGTACTGTACCGACCAAATTGACTACAAGAATAAGGCTAAGAACTCGCGTAGCGATTTTTAACCGCGCCCGCCGCAGTTGCGGACTCGCAGCCTCATTAAAATAATAAAGATAATGAGCATCCTTTCTTTAATTGCGGTTCCCTTTCGGTCTATAATGATCTAACATATCTAGAACATCGTGTAATACATACATTAATATACCTCCAGATGCAATAAAATAATAGAGTATTAAAGAGTAGAAAGGAAAAAAAATATGCAGCGCACATTATATCATCATCATGATCATAGCAGTCCTCTACTGGACATAGGCCTCTCTCGTTGTTCGCATCTTCGGTCAAACATATGGACTACCTACCATCGCCATGCTGGACAGGCGGGTTGGCGATCGCAGGGCGTAGCTTCTTGCTCCACTGACGCTGCTGCCAGTCATCAGACTGTGGTATTTAGTTACGCCTTTGATGGCTATAACGCCACCAATCAGTTGCCAGAGCCTTATCTGTTATTCAGCAGGGTGCACCATGGGCAGGTGAGAATGGCTTGGAGCGAAAAGATGATATCTTTTCGCTCCAAGCCATCCTCTCACAGAGATCACTAATCTAAAACGAACTTAAGTAACAATAAATGTATGAAAACTACAGAAAATATTATGCCGATAGCGGCGTTTTGTGGTTGTGGCGGGCGCGGTTATGAATCGCTCCGTGGGTTCTCAGCCTTACTCAAATCGAACTTAGTCCAGTAACAACAGAGTGCTTTTACGCGTCAACTGGTAATGGTATATGAATTAACTGAAATTAAGCTTTACAGTACCAAGAATACGGTGCACAATTGCATTTGCAAGTCATGCGAAGATTGCACGTGCATGCAAAATAAACATCAGATGCGTTTCGCGTCCGCTTTCGGACGCCAGACGTGACTTTTGGTAAGATTTCGAACCTCCTTTTTGGGTTGATTAATGTTTGAACTTATTGTACGGACGAGCCGAAAGCCGTATATGCAGTTTATAGTATTCTTGAGAGGGTATATGTTTTCGTTTATGGATTCGAAAGACATTTTTTTGGTAAGAAATGTTACGCGAGATAACACATCGTAGTACCTAACACGTAAGGAGGCTACAAGCCAACCTCACCTGCCCGTGGTGCATCATACCGAATAACAAACGAGGCGCTGGCAACCGACTGGTGGCGGTATAACCATTACAATTGAAGGCGTAGCTAAATACCACAGACCGATGACGGGCAGCAGCGTCACCGGTGCGAAAAGCTACGCCCTGCGATCGCCGACCCGCCTGCTCAGCGTGGCGATTATAGGTACATCCTCCAGATATTCGTCCTAAGTGGCGAACAACTGAAGAGGCATGTCCAGCAGTGGACTGCAATAGGCTGATGACGATGATGATGATGTTGCACAATTTAAGCGGTCTTATCGCCTTAAGCGATCTCTATATAGAATAGCAAGATAGAAAAGGTGAGGTGGTGTGTTTTATTAACAGATGGAAAACAAAGCGATTATTACAAAGACCCGTTTATCCTTTTATGGTACAGAACCCGTAACAACAACACATTAAATGCGGGACCCAACGCAGATGAAAAGCAAACATACTCGCACATCTGACAATTTTCACGCGTCACACCTAATTAAGGGAAATTAATTTTTCAGCCTGTTTTTCCCTGTCGTTTTTCAAAGGGAATTTGGGAGAGGTGTCTGTGAATATAACTGAGGATATTTTACAACATCATCATCAGCCAGTGATAATGTTTTTTTTTTATAATAGTTAATGCAGCATAATAGGGAATGAGAGAGGTAGGGCATAGCGATTCTTCGCTCGAATTGAGCTGTCCGTCCGGGGAAGGACCTCTACCCTATAGAATACCGCAGCCAAATGACCTACGGGTCGTGTTTTTGCCGGTGGGTGAGTAGGGTTTCCGGAGTTCGTTCGGTGAATGCTGTATGCTGGCAGCTGGGGGTTAGGGACCGGTATGGCGGTGGCAACTGACCAGTTACTTGCTTGTTGTCAGCGACTTAGGCATCTCTTTCGTTTTCCATCAGGCCCAAGGAAGTCTTTAAGTCGTGCTAATATAAAAAAAAATCTGATGCCAAACCAAGCCGAAGCTTGTACAATGGGTATTACACAACTGATGAAAGCAAAAGCAAGTACCCAGACCAAATCAAACAGACATATTGACGCACACAAATGTTTGTACTGTGCAGGGATCGAATTCGCGACCACTGGGTAGGCAGCATTCACTACCACTGACCTAAATGGGGCGGTGACATGTACTCTTCACGTTTCCACGGAAAGGAAATGAAGATGTCATCTGCCCACCTCACTGTCAGCGTCCTATTAGACGGACAGACAAACACCCTAATCAAACTTTACCGGCCAATCCAGACTCCTAAAAAGTCCCTAAACCCGTGACGTCACACCTTTAATCTACTCGCCTTACACCTCATTCCAATTAAGCCGTGGGATTTTTCCTCCTATATTTTTCCCTCCCGGTAAATTTCCAGATTCATTATTCAAGGGAATCCTCCTTATAGATGACGGGTATTATTCCTTTGTTCAACCCCGGTTTAGGGGTTACAGCGCGGTACAAGAATTGGGTTATAGTATTAAAGAGGGTAGGCCTGGCTTTTTCATGAGAGCTCATAAATTTGATGTCATTTTGATAACTAGAAGCTACTACTGAGAAAGAAATGTGTACTTTCTATTCCCCGAGATATACAATCTTCAGGCGTTTCAGGACGTTTCCTAGGACCCTTGGCACCGCCCCTAAGGTTCATGACGAAGGAGCCTTTTTGTGAGTATCACATTTTTTTTTAACCCGGAAAAATGCTTTTGCTCATCCTCGTCGTTCGGGGGAGCGACGGGGTATGTGGGACTCACGCCGCCTTCAAAACGGGAGGGCAGCACCCTGCCCCAAGATGGAAAGGAGACAGGGAATACCCACTAAAAACCGGGACCTCCTTTCAGCGCTCCACGGGTGGTGTCCGGGACCCCGTGAGCCAAAACTGGTAACTGGCAAGTAACTGACTAGTTACTTGCCCGTTGTCATAGCGACTTGGGCTTCTCTTTCGCTTTCCATCAAGCGAAGGGACGCCATTATGTCGAGCTACTATAAAAAAGAATACGAATCTAAAATTTTCCTATTTCTATTTTCAAAACACATCGTTTGATATATTTCATAGCTTTTTGGCCTCAGTTAAGGCCAGCCTTAATCTGGATTAGAATTATAATTTTATATTAAGAGAGGTGGGCATAGCGAATCTTCGCTCGAATTGAGCCGCCCGTCCGGGGAAGGACCTCCACCCTATAGAATACCGCAGTCAAATGACCTCTGGGTCGTGTTTCTGCCGGTGAGTAGGGTTTCCGGAGCTCGTGGGGGGTTAGGGTTGGGCCGGCATGGCGGTGGCAACTGACAAGTAACTGACCAGTTACTTGCCCGTTGTCACAGCGACTTGGGCTTCTCTTTCGCTTTCCATCAGGCGTAGGGAAGCCATTATGTCGAGCCACTATAAAAAAAAAAAAAAAAAAAATTAAATAAAAATGTCCACACAATGCATGCTGTGTTCACTGTTTTTCTGTTTGTGAACCGTAAATAAAAAAAATAAAAAGAAAACAAAACAAACATCCACACTGACCTAGCTATAGTAAAGCTATAGGAAGCCGTAAGCTCACGGCTGTAAACCCTAACATTCTCACCGCAATCGTCTTATTGCCGTGCCATTCCGTCCACCATAACCGTAACACCATACCATTGTTTACGGATGTATTTGGGACTTAGATTATGGAGAAACTGGAGGCCTGGAGATGCTAAATGTGTTTCAATGTTTTTTTTTTATAGTGGCTCGACATAATGCGGTATTCTATAGGGTGGAGGTCCTTCCCCGGACGGGCGGCTCTATTCGAGCGAAGATTCGCTATACCCTACCTCTCTTGAATGTGCATGTCATTATCATCAGCCTATTACAGTCTACTGCTTGACATAGGCCTCTCCAGCTGATCGCCACTAGGGAAAGACCTGGAGGATATACCTATAAGCGCCACGCTGGGCAGGCGGGTTGGCGATCGCAGTTCGTAGCTTCTCGCTCCGGTAACGCTGCTGCGCGTCATCGGCCTGTGGTATTTAGCTACGCCTTCAATTGTGAGGGTTACACCGCTACTAGTCGGTTGCCAGCGCCTCGTTTGTTATTCGGCAGGATACACCACGGGCAGGTAAGGTTGTCTTGGAGCGATAAGACGATAGGTCGCTCCCTTACATCCCTTGGAAACTGCGACCGGAATTTAATAGAGAGGATCTTTAATCATATAGAATTGGGCACTTATAAATTGTAAAGAATAGACTGACAAATGAAAATGATTCTTCTATCGCCGGTTTCGGCAAGTTGCTTTGATCGAGAATAAATAAATTAGTTGGATCGTATTTGAAACTGAAATGTGAGTATTAAGCGCCATAAGTACTAAGCAGGTAGCGTACCCGAAGGCCACTAAACATCTTAAACTTTCTTTCTCAATAGAAGTAACCCATGCACCGCTGGGCCATTCAGCGCAGTCCAATCCCAAACTAAGCCAAAGCTTGGGTACTAGACAACACATAAACTTACTTAGATGACCAAATTGACCTACCACTAGATTTGATAAGAGGGTCTCACTTAATTTCCACTCCATCGGCGATACTCGAAGACGCCGTAAGCAATTCGTCAAGGTTCTCAAAATTTTGACGGGCGATTTTATTGACGGTAAAAATGAGTTTCTGAAACAGCCCTACCCTTTGTTCCTGCCCGATTCCAAGTTTATTTCGGCCATTTTTAAAACAACTCTTTCTTTAAAGGTAATAAAATATCGCCTTGGATTCTGTTATTCTTTTGAAATGCGAGACTGAAGTGGTTTTTCTTATGTTGTTTTTTTTTAGTTTTGGATCACATCGTTTGTGTGGCACCGTTGTGCATCAGCGCTCAAAGTGGAACAATGGCCTTATTATAGAAACACACCATGATATTTATCGAGATCTAAAATTACTTATTACTCCCTTTATACTGCGGAGAACCACTACTGGTCTTTAGTAGACCAGTAGTGGTTCTCGGCCTCCAACGCAACAATTCGCCATTCTTCCGTAAAAAATGTAATTAGTCTGTCTTTTAGATTGTTCAAAAATAAAAGACACGTATTTTTTCATTTGTAAATTAGACCCAAAAATGACAAAGACATAGCCAGTTAAAATTACGCGTGACGTCACAGAGTGGGAGTTTTTTCGCCACTAAGTAACGTCAAAGACCCCCACTCCTAAATTTTGATGCCTTGTATCTTTGTTATTTTTTATTTAAATGAAAAAAGGAAAAATACGTGTCTAATATATTTTTAAAATCTAAAATACGGACTAAATATAATGTAATTATTTTGACCCTGAAACATCCCCATTCGAGCCGTATCAGAACAGTTGACAATGTGTGAACCATACCTAGATCCCGTATTTCGTCCAGTCTAGTGGATTTAACTTCATCGATGATGTTAGACTCGGACACTTCAAGATTTTCATTAAATGATCACATGGACACATGGAATGTAAGGGAGCGACCTATCATCATTTCGCTCCAAGCCAACCTCACCTGCCCGTGGTGCATTCTGCTGAATAACAGAGGCGCTGGCAACTGACTGGTGGCGGTATAACCATCACAAGTGAAGGCGAAGCTAAATGCCACAGACCGATGACGGGAGCGAGAAGCTACGCCCTACGATCGCCAAACGTGGCGACTATGGGTATATCCTCCAGATGTTTGCCCTAAGTGACGAACAACTGGGGAGGCCTATGGTCAGCAGTGGACTGTGATAAGCTGATAATGATGATGATGATAATGTTGTTAGGCTCGGACTCTTCAGGAGCGAAGATTTTCATTAAAAAGTTATCACAGTTGCCCGTAATCACAGTTGCTTAACCACCCAAGAAAGAATAAGAGGATAAGCCCAATCAGGCTTCTCTTTCGCTTTTCATCGGGCATAAGGATTAGTGCCACTATAAAAAAAAACCGCGATCTAGCCCTTCAACCATCGCGCATCGTTCTAATTACTCGATTCTTGAACCGAGTCGCAACGAATTTAGCCCTACAAATTGGTCGGGGGGATTCTTATGTTTGCCCGACCCTACAAGCACTCAGTCACGTCTCATCATAGATATCAATCGTGATCCGCCCATGGTGTGTAATTTAATTACCGGTATATACATTCGTTAGGTAGAAGAGTAATGCTACGTGGAAAAATAGGGAATGGTCTTGTTTTTTTGGTAAAGCTCTAATACGACTACGACTAAGCTTCCAAGAAACGAGCGTACTCCTGTTTAAAAGGCCGGCAGCGACCCCAGAATTCGATATGAGTTTATGAGAATATCGTGAATCGATCCTACGACCCTTGGTTCAGAAGGCAGAGGCTACTTACCAATATCTATATCTTATTTCTTATTCTTATTTCAACAAAGTCGCTTGACCGCAAATTCTGATGGTAAGGGATATCGTAGTCTACGATGGAAAGCGCTCACCCAGCAAAAACGGGATCACTCTCGCCTTGAACATCGAAAGATTATAACTCTCGGGGAACAAGGAGCCCGGCAAAGAGTTCCATAGTTTAGCCGTTCGCACTATGAAGGTAGAGGCGAAACGCGCTGTACGAGTCTTCACCATATAACGGAGCCTGTTCGCCGTATCACTGCTCGTCCGGTGATAGAAAGGGGCAGGAGGAATCAAATTAAATAATCCCTTACATCACTCAAGTCATTTCCTAACCGAATTGTATATTTTTCACGTACGGATTTAGCAAACAAACCAACCTCGGCTATCTTATCAGTCACGTGTTTGATACCAATCGTTCCGCCCCAAAAAGTTAACGACCTGTCAACTCCAAAATTAAGTCAGTAATAATTTAATAGAGGGGAGAGGAAATGGCGCGGTCTGCATACAAATGTTACATTTGTGACCGTTTTTAAGGGACCAATATGATTTATGGTGTGATTGCGAATAACAGATGAGGTATGTGATTATAAATAGCTGGACTCGAAACAAATTTGTCCAATAAATATATTCTCGTGGCCAAAATTCGGCCATAGCGGTCAATATGCAAAACCTATGCGTTTTTTTATAGTAGCTCGACATAAAATGGATTCCCTACACCTGATGGAAATACAAGCCCATGTCGCTGTGACAACGGGCAAGTAACTGATTAGTTACCTGTCAGTTGCCACCGCCATGTCGGCTCAACCCCCACGAGCTCCGGAAACCCTATTCACCGGCAGAAACACGACCCGGAGGTCATTTGGCTGCGGTATTCTATAGGGTGGAGGTCCTTCACCGGACGGGCAGCTCAATTCGAACGAATATTCGCTGTGCCCTGTCTCTCTTATGTCTACCTCTTGTATGCTATGTCTTGTCAAGTCATGTTTCTTATACTTCCATCTACCGAACCATTAGGCTGTGGAACTCTCTTCTGCACACGTGTTCCCTTCATGTCATGGGTCTTATAAAAGGAGCGTCGTCATCATCATCATCGGCCTATTGCAGTCAACAGCTGGACATAGGCCTCACCAGTTGTTCGCCACTCAGGATCTGGCACTTTAACACCTAAATCCATACTAATATTATAAATGCGAAAGTAACTCTGTCTGTCTGTCTGTCTGTCTGTCTGTTACGCTTTCACGCTTAAACCTCTCAACCGATTTTGATGAAATTTGGCACAGACAATCTTTAGACCATGAGGAAGGACATAAGCTACCTTTTTTTGCGAAAAAGGGGATTAAGGGGTAGAAATAGGGGTTGAAAGTTTGTATGGGGTTTTTTAATTTTAAAAGATAAAACCATCTATATTAATAATTTCGATCGAAACCTTATACGAATAATAAAACATAAAAAAATATTGATTTTGAGTCGACAACATTATATCCGCAAAATTCGGATTGAAGAGAATTTTGTTAAATTCCGATGGCACTGACAAACAACAATCAAACAAACTGCTGTCGCCATCTTGACGTGAAGCACGTTCCGTTTCATTCAACATATTAATAATTTCATCGAGGGGTACGGTAGACTCGATCGAAACCTTATACGAATAACAAAACATAAAAAAATATTGATTTTGAGTCGACAACATATTATATCCGCAAAATTCGGATTAAAGAGAATTTCGTTAAATTCCGATGGCACTGACAAACAACAATCAAACAAACCGCTGTCGCCATGTTTGACGTGAAGCACGTTCCGTTTCATTCAATACATTGCGTGCGTGTCGCGCGAAAAAAAGTATTCATCACCAACAACTGTGACTCATGTGACTATGTAAAACGAAACGTTTTGCCGCCAGAAACATGCGTCCACATTCGTCAATCGTTGACGTTTCTTCACGAAATTATTGTTTTTGACAATTTTTGACACGTGAGAGGTTCTCTTTGTTCGAGACTTGATAAACCTGACGATAACCTTTTCACCACGAAGCAAATACAAAGCCTTTCACCGTCGTCAGTGGCAGAAGCACAAACCGTGCATACCCGAAAAACACAAAAAGGATAACCTTAGAGAATCCTTACTAATTTATAAATGCGAAAGCCAAATTGATGAAATTTGGCACAGACAATCTTTAGTTCCTGAGGAAGGACTTAAGCTCCCTTTTATTGCGAAAAAAGGGATGAAGGGGTTGAAATAAGGGTTGTAAGTTTGTATGGGATTTCTTAATTTTAAAAGATAAAACCATAAAACTGTATATTTAAGCACTTGATAATGTTAGAGGAGAATAATCAACCGTTGCGGCACAGCACTATTCGCTACGCTCAAGAGTCACCGCACTAACGTTGACAGTTGAAGTTTGACGTAACGGTGACACCGACAGCTGTCATCGAGTTCCCGCCGATTATTACTTTTTCTCTCTCTGGTTGAATGAGTGTTTGTAATTGGATTGTGTTAATAAATACTTTCAGATTATCAATTAGTGTGTCATAATAATAATAAATAATCAAACATTTTCTAGCCTTTTTCAAATTTCGACCAGTAAGGGGGTGAAATAAATGTTGAAAGTTTGTATGGAAGTTAGTTACTTTTGGGCGAAGAGATCGAGTCACGTAGCAGGATGGAATAGGAACACGCATAATAAACACTTCTGTGACACACCTACATGAACGCGGGCGAAGCCGCGGGCACAGCTAGTGATTCTATATATAAGAGTCGGGTAGAGTTACCCAACTTTAGACGCACGTTTGGTTCAAACGCTTAGGTAGATTTCTTGCTTTCATCCTGACTAATAATAATACATTTGTCCCTCTTTCACGCTAAAACGGAGTAAAGGATTGGGGCGATTTTTTGCACAGATATAGTGGGGGGTCCCCAAGGAACGGACGTTAATAAGGGATGAATATAAAAAACGTTTACACCAGACGTGGGATAAATTCTACGTAATTCGTAACCTAACTGCGCACAAATTCTCTTTATGTACTATTAATAATGTCTACCTAATGATAATTTAATTAAATCCAAACTTTATTCTGCAAACTAAGGCGAAACTTGTACTATGTGTAATAAACAACTGATAAACTTACTTAGATAGTTTTTTTTGTAAAAGGTGGTGATAGATCATATATCAAACACGTATGACCTACCATAGTGGTTTCCCCTCGCATGGAAGGCGAAAGAGAAGCCCAAGTCGCCGCGACAACGGACAAGTAACCAAATTCATTTGACAGTTGACACTGCCATGCTCAGTGATAAATAGCTTTGGCTATACACAGATCGATCCTCAAACGTGAGCGAAGTCACCTTACTTGTGTGTCACCGTGTGTAAACCGTACAGGCTGAGAATGTGAAATCTCCAGAAGTCCCTTAACCAACATTTACGACCTCTACGAGAACAGATGGAGCGGTGAATTATACTCTTTATCCGTCCAAATTACTAAGAAAAAGCCTCTGAACGAATTGATTACATCAATCAGAGGCTACTTTAGGGTGAATAAGCACCTCTGAGCCTCTGAGTGATTTACCACTGAAAGTACAGTCAGCAAAGTATGAGCTAAGGTTTTTGAATAAAGGTATGCTTTTAGAATAAAAACCAATCAAATTACGTGTACAATTCAATAAATCTATACTCTCATATGCAAAGACTCTCTCATTTCAGACAGGCTCGGTGGCTCATTTGGTAGTGACCTCTGCCCTCTGAGCTAAGGGTCGTGGGTTCGATTACCGCACAGTACAAACATTTGTGTTCATGAACATGTCTGTTTGTATTGGTCTGGGTGTTTTCTATGTATAATATGTATTTATTTACAAAAAAAAGTATGTAAGTAAGTTTTTCAGTTGTCTAGTACCCATAGTACAAGCTTTGGCTTAGTTTGGGGCTAGGGGGCGCTGTGTGGCCCAGCGTGGCATGTCTTGGGTTATTTATTTAGACTCTCAGGTTATCTACATTTTTTATTAAATTGTGGCGCCAAAATTTCATCAAATATGCACACAAAATATTGTGTTAGGCAATATAAAATTTCAATATGAATATTTGAAATTTATGTAACTTCAGGTTTCAACATACTTTGGAAGATTGAAGTCGTAAAATCGTCCTATTTCTAAAATGTACGGCGCAACGGAATATATATCTCGGACGTAGCTATAAATATTGTATTCCCAACAGAAATCGGTGCAAATTGAAGTTAATCCTATATCGTAACGGATATTTGCGACTGGGGAGTATTTAGGAGACAACGTTTACGACTCATAGCCGTCTGTCTTATTATAAAACTAGCTGTGCCGGCGGCGTCACACGCGTGGATATCGGGTTTTAAGAATAACGGACTTCCATAAAATACCTATCTATACCTATACCTAGTGCCAAAGTTAGACCTCTAGCAAAACATTGGTAAAAACCGCATTCAATTCCATGCAGTAGTACTCGCGTGATGCGCGATCAAACATGCAGATACAAATTTCTCCTGTTTTCCCAACACTTCCCGTCACTGCCCTGCTCCTATTGATTTTAGCGTGATGAAAAGTATCCTATAACCTGCCCTGGAGTATGAAGAATAATAGTACCAAGTTTCGTTAAAATCCGTCCAGTAGTTTTTGTTTCTATAACGAACATACAGACCGACAGACAAAAATTTTACAGATTGCATTTTTGGCATCGGTATCGATCACTAATCACCCCCTGATAGTTATTTTGAAAATATATTCCATGTACAGAATGGACTTCTCTACAGATTTATGATAAGTATAGATGGGATGTAAAGGAGCGATCTATCACCTTTTCGCCCCAAGTCAACCTCACCTGCCCGTGGTGCATCCTGCCTAATAACAAACGAGGCGCTCGGTGGCGGTATAACCATCACAATTGAAGGCGTAGCTAAATACCCCAGACCGATGACGGACAGCCGCGTCAACCGGAGCCGATTATGTCCAGCTACTATAAAAAAAAACTTGGAGAAGGAGACACTAAATGCCCACTGTCACAAAATTATCTTGACAGATCTTTTACTAAGATGAGATTTTCAAGTCACTTCTACTTGTTAAAGAGAAATAAGACAAAAATAATGGTCTTAACACGAAAAGTGTCAATACATATGTGTCAGCTTGGCCACTACGAAATTGAATTCTAACTTCTCGAATGCACTTTTGAGCTAGACATTCTCTCAGAAGCTGCTCAAGCCACCACGTCGGGGTCAATATGTGAAGACCGTCTGGAATTTCAAATAATAAAATAATATAAAGAAGTGCTTTATCTTACTTAACAGAGAAAGCCAAAGAAACTCGCGCTAACATCAGATATATTTCAAGACTCCTGAAAAGATTTTAGCAGAGAAATTCATTCCGTTGTAAAATGTTTTTGTAATCGCGATAAACAATGCAAAAAGTCAGATGTTTCTTAATGGAAAATGAGTCTTATTACTGGTAACTTAGGGACTATAACGGGTCACTTTGGTCCGGGATTAGGCGGTCTGTCCCCGAAAGTCCCCGGGGCTTGCGGGGAACTTGTTCCCTGTTGTTTCTTATGATATCGCGACTCCTGATTTAACGGGTTCAGATTTTCAGGTCTTTAAGAGGTGATTTTTACGACTATACTATACGAAATAACCAACCAGATAAATAGGTTTTTTTTTAGTGGCTCGACATAATTGCTTCCTTACGTATGATGGAAAGCGAAAGAGAAGCCCAAGTCGCTGTGACAACGGGCAAGTAACTGGTCAGTTACCTGTCAGCTGCCACCGCCATGCCGGCCCAACCCTAACCCCCCACGAGCTCCGGAAACCCTACTCACTGGCAAAAACACGACCCAGAAGTCATTTGACTGCGGTATTCTATAGGGTGGAGATCCTTCCCCGGACGCGACGGGCGGCTCAATTCGAGCGAAGATTCGCTATGCCCTACCTCTCTTATAGCGTAAAATGGCTTAGTCTGTGTGGTTTCCACTTTTGGTCCACCCCATCTAATCCCACGGTCGTAGAAGCCGTCTAAGGGAATACCAGGAAACAGGCAGAGCCGTTGACTTAGGTTCGAATGAAACCTACTATGGCACAAATCTTGATAGAAGCTATATTCCATCATAGGTCAATTTATGCGGCATTGTTAACTCCTCAATTCCCAAAGCCAATTTGTCATAAGACCTCAGAAGTCACAGTAGCGATAGACAGCAAGTTGTAGGACGTACCCCGGGGGACCATGCGGACACCTCGGCTCATCTCGCGTTGAGTTGGTATAAACGTCTAACTTATCTGGATTAAGTGTTTATATTTGATACAGAGTTTCCTAGTTTGGAGCCCATTGTAAAAATCTTATCATGTAAATGTGTTTTAATAAAATTGCCTGTCGGAATGGACCGCCGACCAAAACGCGTCCTTGGTCGGATCAACCAATTTTTGTATTCATTGTACACGGTCGGTGGTTGGCTCAACTTGTTAGTTCTTCTCTGGTATTTGAAACGATGGCACCTAGCCTTTCATAGCAACAGAAGGTGGGTTTGGCATTAACATTTTTATGCATAAGTGAGGGAGAAAAAGAAAGAAAAGAAAGAAGAAGAAGGCTCAAAGAGTGAATTAATCTAAATCATCTTAATATTTTACTTTTTTCTTTGTCACGGCGAAATTGACCTCCGGGTCAATTTCTTTGAGTTTTTCTTTCATAAGTTCCCATGCTGCAGTTTTTTGGTTTTTATCCTTATGTAACTCATATCCAATGTCCCAAAGGCATGGCAAGTCGATAAAGAGTTAAAAATTCAATCAGGACCTTTCGTTCGTTATCCATTGCAACAAGACGGGCCCGTGCGTCACGACTGACGAGCGCAGACTGAAGCGAAGCGCTCGCGTCGGCGGCGCGTCGGCCGACAGCGTTCCAGACGGTCGGAACCAACCACGAACACAGCCTGTCGGAAGAGATGCGCTCCCGGCCAAGACCGTTAGATCGCCCAAATACTGGTCGGACAACCGTTTTCTACACTGTCCATTTTTATATCAACCCGACCGAGGACGCGTTGGTCGGCGGTCCAATCCGACCGGTTGGTAATATACCTACCGACTCAGGTCAACTTTGCTGTCCGTTTCCTGATATTCCCTTATTTGTCTTCTACGACGCCCACGGGATGAGATGGGGGGATTGAAACTTTATATATGTGTACTAGCTTTTGCCCGCGACTTCGTCCGCGTGTTTAAATTTATACATACAAAAGTTTTTTCCCGCTAACTCCCGTTCCCGTGGGAATTTCTCAAAATACAGCCATAACTAAACTTTATATTTACTAAGGTACCTGCATGCCAAATTTCAAGCGTCTAACTTAGGCGGTTTAGATTTTTCATACAAAAGGATTTTCCCGCTAATTCCCGTTCCCGTGGGAATTTCGGGAATTCCTTTCTTAGTGCACCCCTACGGTACCTAAGCTACGTCCCTTCCAAATTTCAAGTGCCTACGTTTAGCCGTTTGGGCTGTGCGTTGATATGTCAGTCAGTCAGTCAGTCAGTCAGTCAGTCAGTCAGTTTCTCCTTTTATATATATAGATGTTTTTATTTAATCCTAACGCATTTATTTGACTAAATCCAAAAGCCCTTACGTGCGAGTGACCTCGTTTTCCCTACCAATTCACAGCGACTATAATAAAAAAGCTTTTCATTCCTATATCACGCTGTAATCCTGAGGGATAAATTTAAGCAGATTTGTTAATAAAACGGGATGGCGAACCCGTCAGGGCTCTGACGTCATCATACGGCTTTGGTGACGCAATGGCTAGAGCGCGAAGCCTAAAAGCGCCTGTAAGAGAAGCAGAGCATAGCGAATATTCGCTCGAATTGAGTCGCCCGTCCGGGGAAGGAGCTCCACTCTATAGAATACCGCAGCCATATGACCTCCGGGTCGTGTTTCTGCCGGTGAATAGGCTTTCCGGAGCTCATGGAGGGTTAGGGTTTGGCCTGCATGGCGGTGGTAACTGACCGGTAACTGACCAGTTACTTGCCCGTTGTCACAGCTACTTGGGCTTCTCTTTAGCTTTCCTTCAGACGCGGGGAAGCCATTATTATATTTTATTTGTATCATTTATTTATTTCAAACATCATTTATCTTAATTTCAATCAGTTTTTCACTACTTTACACTCTTCAGCATATATCCTCTACCTGAAAGTTGTTTGGAAGAGATTGCTTACACATGTAATAAAGAGTATCTATCTATCTATAAAAGACAATTAAAACTACTCCACTCTGTAAACCGGTAGAAAGTGAATTCAAAAATCATCAGCATGAGTTTTAAAAGGGGGATGTTATCGAGATGACTGCGCGAATACGCAATTGATTGATTACGCCTCAGAAACATCTGTGGGCCGGTTTTTTGCGCGTTTTCAATTAGACGACCATTAGGGGGGAGGAGAGGGGGGGCGTTATTGGCCATAGTGACCTTGAACTGTCTACGGCGTAGAAGACTCCTCGGGAAGACTAATTTCAGTGAATAAATAAGCAAGTTCAGATGTGAAGAAAAGTTTGTCGTCTAATCTGAACTTTAACCGAGCGCTGATGGAAGAGAATACAAAATCACCACCAAATTATTTCCGTGGGTGTCGTAAGAGGATTTTGATATTTATTGGCCCTTGCTCATCAACAAAATGGTAGAAAAAGCGAACTTAATGCTAGAAGCGTTCTCTGTTAACCTTAAGATCACGTAGAAAGCAAACTAATAATATTAAAATACATAGATTTCAGCATTCAGCCGGTATGGTTTACCCGTCAGGCTGGAGATCACCGTACACTCGGGGAAAACGTTTGTGAAGTAACTTCGATCGTGTTTCATATACACCGTACAGTCGGTGTATAGCTAGAATTATCCTACAGGCGGTGGCAATACTGGCAACTGACAAATGATTGCTTTGGTTACTCGTCAAGCCGAAAGAAGAAGTTGAAAGAAGTCAAGAAGTTCCTCGTTCTTACCCCGTGCCATTAAGTGAAGGAATGCCCTTCCAGCTTATATGTTTCCTTCCTCTTACAATCCCAGGTTCTTTAGGCGGGGCGTGAAACGGCATCTCAGTGGGCCTTCAGGGTGAGGGCGACAGGCGCAATGGGTTTGTTTTACTGTGCCTGTCGACCTAACTTTTGGACCTCACGACCGCTTACCATCAGGTGGAGTGAGGTCATCCTGAAAGCTCTTCCTATAAAAAAAAAGTCAAACCCAACTCGTTGTGGCAACCAACGACTTGCGCCTGAGAGACTGGGAGCCACTATGCTGTGCCACAACAAAAAAAAACCGGCCAAGTGCGAGTCGGACTCGCGCACGTAGGGTTCCGTACCACTGATTGAATGAAAAAAATTAGGTAATTTGATTTATGATGTTTAAAAAAAACTACTGTCTAGATTTCATTAAAACTAATTTCGTTAGTAGTTTACATAGTAATACACATCATATATTTTTTTCAGTTTTATAGTGCCCATATTTTAGAAGTTACGGGGGGGGGGGGGGGGGGGGGGGGGGACGGACACATTTTACCACTTTGGAAGAGTCTCTCGCGCAAACTATTCAACTGAGAAAAAAATGATGTTAGAAACATCAACATCATTTTCAAATACCTATCCATAGATACCCCACCCACACGTATGGGATTGATGAAAAAAAAAAATTGAGTTTCAGTTCCATGTATGGGGAACCCCAAAAATGTTGGATTTTTTTCTGATTTTATTTTAAAATCTTAATGCGGTTAACAGAATACGTACGTACCAAATTTTTATAATGTAGCTCTTATAGTTTCGGAATAAACTGGCTGTGACATACGGACGGACAGACAGATATACAGACAGACAGACATGACGAATCCCGAATAAGGGTCCCGTTTTTGCCATTTTGGCTACGGAACCCTAAAAAATGATCACAAACGTAACATCCACGGGATCGGTCTCATCCGAACCAAAGACTACACGTCATAAAGAAAAACCAATCCCGCAACATATCACCCGGGCGACAGCATATCATGCTGTGACGAACATCTTATTCTGTTTGGGATCCCGCCGGCACAATCCCGGGATCCCGGCGCACCGTCAATCCGGGGATTGCGAGGAATCAAATATGCATCCCGTTTGGTTACTGCTTACACAGTGTAGTGGGACGCAGTAAGGTTGTAGTATAATAATAATGCTTCAGAGAAAAGGAGTTTTGTAAATTACTCAGTTATTCTGCGATCGCCAACCGGACTGGTCCGATGACTCATTTATTCACCTCTGCCTTCTGAGCCAAGGGTCGTGGGTTCGATTCCCGCTTCGATTCTAGGCTGGGCAGCGTTTGGGAAACTTCGTCGAGTCTTCACATCGTCGATCCTAACTAAGACGAAAGTCTTCGATCAGTGCGTTCTACCGGTTATGACATACGGAGCCGAAACGTGGACACTCACGGTACGGCTAGTCCACAAGTTGAATGTCGCTCAGCGAGCTATGGAAAGGGCTATGCTCGGCGTCTCTCTGCGAGATCAGTGTGCCTAGCACGAACATTTTCGAAAAAGTATGCGTAACGTTACCGTAAACATTTGTATGAAACTTGGTACAGCGCCCCTATCGTGCGTAAGAGGTACTACGTTTACGTACGTTAACGTAGTGAAAATCATCGCCTTCGTATCGTAACGTAAACCAATTTGTATTAAGCGCATGCGCTAATTTGTTTTGACGTATGGTAAAGTAAATGTCAAAGGCTGGCTATCGAGACCTTACGAATACTTCGTCACTTAAAATTTTTAAGTGAGACAAGATATTTTACTTGATAATTTAGATTTTTCTACTTATTGACTATGTTTCGAAGTAAGCTTAGTCATTTTTAACATAAAAGTAATGCAAATCTCTCCAAGATGTTCACGTAATACGCTGATATCAAATGATAAACTCACGCAGTCCACTGTTGGATATTAGCCTTATAGGCTTTACCCCTAACTACCACGCTGGGCAGGCAGGTTGGCGATAGGGTACAACGTGGGGAAGTCTCCTCGAGTCTATTACCAGTCCCTGTGAATCCTCACGAATTCTATGGGAACGGTAGTAGGCATTCGTGGCTATTAGCTTTGTAAATTAAAGACAAATGTTTATAAGTATATTTAATCATTTTTATGTATTCAAAAGATAATACAAAAATAATTCCGAACTATTTTTTATTCAATCTATTGACCTGGCTCCATCCTCTGCTGAATGTACGGTACGCCTCCTTTAATTTAGGAAAAGTTTATTAGTTGCAAATTTGCAATAACAAGATTTCATCCATATCATCTTAATAGTTGAAAGTCATCCACACGCAATTTTCGCCTCGTGCCTACTGCACTTCTTTGGAATCAGCTTCCATCTGATTCTTTTCCGAATGGATACGACTTATGATCTTCAAAATAAAATTGCTTTTCTTGATTTTATTTATTTTCAATATGAAATAGTTTCACAATAAATATGCCAACAAAATTTTGTTTGACGTTCTGTCAAAGTGTCAAACGTAACGAGAGACGTTCAAAAACAGCATTTCTATTAAACTTGAAAATAATGTTATAATTTTAAAAATTTACGATAATATATGTTTTTTAATTCTAACTATTATAAACATTATTTAATTAATAAATTTAATTTAACTCACCTGTTAGTTAAATAAATAATTATTCGGGTTTATATCTCAAATCTCTTTGATATGGATTCTGAACGTTTAGATTAGGATGACGTCCCCCGACGTAATCGTATCGAGGCGGCGATTGTTATGACTTTCTTTCTGCGTATTTTATCACGTATCGTCAAATACGCAACGTTAACTTTACGCATTGACGAAAAGTTCGTGCTTGGGCTACAGATCCGAAATGAGGTGATCAGGCAGAGAACCAAAGATACCGACATAGGTCACCGGATCAGTAAGCTGAAGTGGCAGTGGGCTGGCCACATCAGCCGTAGAACCGATAACCGTTGGGGTAAACGAGTTCTGGAGTGGAGACCGCGTCTCGGCAAATGTAGTGTAGGACGCCCTCAGGCCAGGCGGAGTGACGATTAGCGCAGGACGCGAGATGCGAGAAGCACTGGAAGAGGCCTATGTCCAGCAGTGGACTGAAGAGGGCTGATGAATAGATAACGATGATGAATAGATAACTCCCGATTCTGAATAAACTAATTTCAGATTTAGCGCTTTTTATTAATACGTTGTATGATCTTTTGTCAATGAAACGCTTCGCCGTCATCTACTACACTGTGCGAAAGTGGCGAAGACAAATGATGTTCCGTGTCTGGAAGACGTGCTGACATATCCTTCGGGAATTAATCTGGTGTGATCCAGAGAGACGTAGTTGTTTGAGGACTCCGTCGCACTGATACGGGTTAATGAGCCAAATTAATGTCAAGTAATTGAAAGTGATATATTTCCTGTTTGTGATTAATGGCGGTTTGCGTAACGCTAATGCGTGGAAGACAATACAAATTGTAAATAAGTACCACTAAACTCTCTTCACAGAATTTACACTTCCTCTACCTGAAGGTTGTCTGGAAGAGATCGCTCACTAGCGATAAGACCGCCTAGATTGTACCACAACATGTCTGTATCACCTTTACTGTAGTTACTCTGTGTTTTGTGCAATAAAGAATATCTATCTATCTATCTCTCTGGGATGTAAGGAAGCGAGCGGCCTATCATCTTTTCGCT
>CM062096.1:1057634-1085289 GCA_031163375.1 Conogethes punctiferalis | reverse complement strand
GAATACTAATTTATAGGCCTTAGAAGCTCTGGAATATTCAACGTAAGAACATTGATTTCTTTTTGGAAAACGGTGAATATTTCTCGTGTCTGTTAGGCCCATAGTACACGGCGTATTTTAAACGCGCCGACGATGCGCAGATGACGCGCGTATACGTGCTTCAAACGCAATTCGAACGCAACCTAGTAACCTAAGCACACGGGGCGATCGTAAAACGCGCCTACTGCGCTACTACGCTACGCGCTACTGCGCTTATACGCGCTGTATCTGCGCGCATAAGCGCAGTAGATGCGCGTAGCTTTTGCGTTTTGATCAGAGACTCCTCTTCTTCAGTTGCACAATGGCCTCGGTTGAGACAACACTGCTTACGTTGGCTTTAGTACTTCTTTTAAAAAGAAAAAAATGTAAAAGAAAGCGAATCTATCTATCTATCTGCTCCTCTGTACGCGCGTTTGTATCGCTTCGAACGCGAGTATACGCGCTTCATGCGCGCGCTTGTTTCATCAATGTAAACGCAACAAGCAGCGTCCACGGCGCCGAAGACGTGCGTTCCTGAAACGCGCGTCGTCGGCGCGTTTAAAATACGCCGTGTACTATGGGCCTTAAATCTTCGCTCGAATTGAGCTGCCCGTCCTGGTAAGGACCGGGTAAGCCAAATGACCTCCGGGTCGTGTTTCTGCCGATGAGTAGGGTTTCCGAAGCTCGTGGTGGGTTAGGGTTGGGCCGGCATGGCAGTGGCAACTGACAGGTAAGTGACCAGTTACTTGCCAGTTGTCACAGCGATTTGGGCTTCTCTTTCGCTTTTCATCAGGCGTAGGGAAGCCATTATGTCGAGCTATTATAAAAAAAAGTAAAAAAGCTTGTACGTTGCAAAAATTCCAGAAAATAACACACAATTTGAATAACAAAAATAACCATTTGTATTTTTAAATAACAAAACGTACCTATTCCTTACGCTTTCAAAAGACATTCATCATCAACCTACCGCAGTCCACTGCTGGACATTACAATAACTTTAATAGAATAACTAGCTATGTCTAGACAGCTAGACTGGATCCCGGTCGTGGCGTAATGTAATAAATAATCTGAATAAGTCGTCTGCGTCAAATGGTATAGTATCTATGTAGGTCAGTAGACATTGGATGGATAGCCTGTTCGAGGATATCGGGTTCTAAAAGGAAAGGGTATAGGTTACATTCTGTGGCTACCTAAGGGCTAAGCAGGACATTGCTCCGGGGCTCTTACACCAGTATTCACAATCAATACTTGTCTATGAAAACTAACAACACTATGCAAAGTAAGTGCACGGCCCTCAAGTGTTCATGAAAAGGTTTTAGGGTACCTGTGCGTATGTGCGTCGCATAGGAACGTTTCTGAATACGGGTGTTAAGCTCAGGGGTCCAGAAGATCTCGACACTTCACCGCAGGGGTCCGCAGGCCTTTTTTGTGTACAGCAGTGCATAACTGAACTGAACTAATGATAAAGTAGCTTAGCATTTTTAAAGTATTTCTATATTCAATACTAGCTGTGCCGGCGGCGTCGCACGCGTGGAAATCGGGTTTCAAAAATAACGGATTTCCATAACATGCTATCTACATTTTAAGTTTAGACCTCTAGCAATACATTAGTGAAAACCGCATTCAATTCCATGCAGAAGATTTTACGTGATGCGCGTTCAAACATACAGTTAAAATTTCTCCCGTTTTCCCAACATTTCCCTCCACTGCTCTGCTCCTATTGATTGTAACATAAAAAGTAGACTATAACCTGCCCAGGAGTATAAATAAAGAATAATTGTACCAAGTTTCATTAAAATCCGTTAAGTAGTTTTTGTTTCTATAACGAACATACAGACAGACAGACAAAAATTTTACTGATTGCATTTTTGGCATCTTTGGCATAGGCGGCATTATTGCTATAAGCGATTTCGGCTAGACAACCTTTAGTTAGAGGTAGGGATTTAATCGGACTAGTAGTAAACGAATCTTTTACATTCCTCAAACATGATAATACGGAATGCATTTCCCTAGAAAACGTTTCAGCAATGCCAGTCGAAATATAACGAGAATCCCGTGGGAATGCCCGACATTTTGCCGGACACCTGCAGACCGTCCAGCATTGGAATAACTACAGATGTCGCCTGCTCAGTGTAACGGGATATTACGGTGAATCACACATTGGAAAACGAGATGGGAGCCATGTATGCGACAAGAATTCATTCGTTTCGTAATAGACTGATGGCATGACTGGATGGAGACCGGGGAAAAAGAACTTACGTCCAGCAGTGTTGGACCAGAGCTGTTGATTGAAAGATAAAAAGAAAGAAAACTTTATTACAATGGGGTATTTGACTATGTCTGATTTTGCATAAGTATATCACTTCATAGTTATCAGAAAGAATACGTAAAATATTACTTCCAAAAAAAAATCTTCTTGAAAAATCACAACTAAAATTTATTGCATAATAATACGGCTATAAGCCTGCATAGTAAAAATAATCAAAAAATAATAAAAAGTTTATTTAACAATCCTAACATTACAGATCTTTCTTTGATGTGCTCTAAAAATTAAGGTTGCATCGAGAAGAGTCTAATACACAAGGTTGCTGTCATTTCTAAACTAGCCAGTCACGAAGATAATCATTTGCTACCTACGCATTCAATCGTGATGGTTATACCGCCACTGGTCGGTTGCCAGAACCTTGTTTGTTATTCGGCAGGATGCACCACAGGCTTGGACCGAAAAGATTCTCCCTTACATCCCATATACATTGGACCCCTAAAATGCTACTTCACTAATCGAGCACCTAGCGCCACTCCTCAACGTTATATGTCATACATTTGACAGGTGCCGTAAAACCTACTTACGTGTAACAGCCCGCGAGAGTTATGGCGCTTTGAGTCGCTCAAATGATACATTTATCGTCGGACCGAGCGTACCAGTAATGGATTTGGCTGCCGATCTAATTACGAATGTACTTGGTAGGTTATACGGTTGGGGACCTTTTTGGTATTGGCTATATACTCGTATAAGTGGTCTTACCTTCATACCTCTTGAATTGGACATGTGAGCGGCCTATCCTTTCGTTCCAAGTCACCCTCACTTGCCCGTGGAGCATCCTGCCGAATAACAAACCTCCGCCGGTTACGCCTTACCTAGCCATCATGATGTTATTCCGCCTTAACTATCACGATTGAAGGCGTAAGGAGCTACGCCCTGCGATCTCTGATCCACCTGCCCAGCGTGATGACTAAGGTAAATACCCCTTAGGCCTTTTCTTTTCATACCACAAGGGTGGCAAACAAGGTTAATTAACGTTAAGCATATAAACGCTATGAACACTAAGCCTATCAACACCAGGGGCATCACACGCGCGTTGCCAACCTTAACACCCCAACTACCGACGCAGCACTCACTCCACGACCTCCTGAAACGCTAATCACTGGCAGATAATCATAATTTAAACACTAGAAATAAGCACAAGCTTGCCGTTCCACGTCTGAGGCTGAGTAAGGTGAGTGGGTCGTTTGTAGGATTGGGTATCAAAATGTTCAACAGGTTACCGGAACATATTGTTGAACTGCCCATTCACAAATTCAAATCATACATTAAGTCCTTACTTATAAAAGGGGGCTATTATAGAGTAGAAGATTTCCTCAACGACAACATCTCTTGGACTGCTGCTTCGTAGTAAACTTTGCATTGTATAGACTCAACTTTTATTTTGCATTGTTTAACTTTAAAATATTAAAAAATGTTGTAATACCTAAACATGTAACAATTGGCGATTTAAAAAGAGTAACTACCGAGTTTCTTGCCGTTTCTTCTCGGTAGAAATCTACTTTCCGAACACGGCGGTAGCTTCTTTTAAATTGCTTTTATTCACATTCTTACTTTACTTTTTGTATTTCTACATTATTTTTTACTTGACGATTCATAAGTGCTTATTTTAAGTCTATGTGAATAAAGGTATTTTGACTTTGACTTTGACTTTAAGAAACACGACCCGGAGGTCATTTAGCTGCGGTATTCTATACGGTCGAGTAACTTCCCCGGGCGGGCGGCTCAATTCGAGCGAAGATTCGCTATGCCCTACCTCTCTATCCTATGTCCACTTGTGACAATTTGCCGGTTTAAGACGACTACCAAGCAAGCCACCGGATCAGCCAAATAATAGCTGAAACGCAACTCTTTACAAATGCATTTACCGCAGCCATTTTGGGAGGTAAACAAAACAAAACATGCTAGTGTCAATCCGAGCAGAGATTAAAACGACCCTTTTTTATCGGGACACGACAGGACGCGTGTAAACGGTGTCACTTCAAACCCGCAGATCACACTGGACGTTTGTTTATGTAATCCAGCTTTGTACAGTCGGCGTTTGATATGTTCGAGCGTCATTATCTTTGACTTTGATTGACTGGCTCGGTGGCTCAATTGGTAGTGACCCCTGCCTTCTGAGCCAAGGGTCGTGGGTTCGATTCCCACCCGGGACAAACATTCGTGTGATGAACACTTGTGTTTATTCCGTGTCTGGGTGTTTATATTTGTATTTAAGTATTTATTTGTGGTACCTTCGTTGTTCTGATACCCATAACACAAGTGCTTAAGCTACTTACTTTGGGATCGGTGCAATGTATGTGATGTTGTCTGATATTTATTTATTTATTTTCATAGTCATCAGCCATAATGCCGTGGAACTCTCTTCCAGCGCACGTGTTCCCTTCTTCTTATAGTCTAGGCCTCGTATCACCAGTAAAGGTGCTTGACAGAGAGTCCAGGATTTTAAGTGGACATTTCCTGCCTCCTACCATCCCGAGGCATGGTGGCCACTCTTTCTATTGCAGTTCACTGCTGGACGTAGACGTCCAGTTGTTCGCCACTTTGGTCAAACATCTGGAGACTTTACCCGTAATCGCTACTCTTGGCACGTGGGTGGCGATCGAGCGTGATCCGGTGACGCTGCTGCCCGTAAATAGCCTGTTGCATTTAGCTACGCCTTTAATCGCCATGGTTATACCACCATCAGTCGACAGCCAGAACCTCGTTTGTTCTTCAGAAGGATGCACCACGAGTAGGTGAGGTCGATCTCACAAAAGCGAGCAGCTACGCTCTACGATCGCCAACCCGCCTGCCAGGTGTTTGCCCAAAGTGGCGAACAACTTGAGAGGCCTATGTGCAGCTGTGGGCAACGATAGGATGACGATGATGATCTATTTGAGTACCTTACGTGGTCACCACACGTAACCGATAGGAATTCCATCCTCATCATCTCGATAGTTGGCGATCCTCCGCTGTACGCTTTATGAGGAACTACTTGCCTCGCGCATCGGTTTTGTGGAACCAACTCTCTCCGACAGTCTTTCCGAACAGCTACGACTTGGGAGCCTTCAAGAAACGAGCGTACTCCTATTTAAAAAGCCGGCAGCGACCCCAGAACTCGATTTGAGTTGCGGGTGTCCATGGGCGGTGTCGACTGCTTACCATCAGGCATCACATTTGCTCGTCTGCCGCCTCTTGCATAAAAACAACTTACTTACATCTATCGCTGACTGTACTGCGCGGATCATGGCTGGTGTTCCGGCTATGATGTGAATAGCAACATGTGCTGTCATGCTTGACCGCATTTAAATGCATGTGTTAAATGCATTTGAAATAGGGTACTGAATCGATTGTGTTGTTGTTCTAATTCAAACAGGGGAGTTTATACTCTTTCAAAGCAATACCTGGGATAATGTCTACGAAATGGCAGAGAAAGGTATGATTATTGTATGTGACTGGTTAAGGTCAAACCTTCTCACCATAAACACAGATAAAACTAAACACATATCATTTCACAAAACCCGTGCCTCTCAACCTCCTCTTACTAAACAACTAAAATTACATACTTGCTCCACATATCCACAAACACCCGTCCCTTGTAACTGCTGTTCAATAATTCGTACTGACAGGATTAGGTACCTCGGAGTCACACTAGACGAAAACCTAACATACAAACATCATATCTCTACTTTATCTGGTCGAATAAGAAGAACTGCCTACATCATGAAATCTCTAAGACACTCAGCCTCGAAAAACACCCTACTATTAGTGTACAAGGCCCTTTGCCAATGTCTACTAACTTACTGCATTAAGGCATGGGGCGCAACTGCAAAATCCACTATGATAGAAGTAGAACGAGCACAACGAACTGTCCTAAAGGTAATGCTCCGCAAACCCCGTCGATTCAGCACTGACTTACTATATCAACAATGCAAAGTTCTGAACGTCAGGCAATTATTCATTTCCAGTGCTGTAGTTTACACTCATAAGAACACCATTAAATCACCAGACTATGACAAGCTACTCAGATTACGCATATACAAAGTTCCCATTCCCGCACTAAACAGCACTTTCGCAAAACGCCATCCTTATTTTGCACTTCCACGTTTATACAACACAGTTACTCGTATAGTCGATATCAAAGAATGTTCCCCGCGCGAAGCAAAACACAAAATCGAATCCTGGTTATTGGAATTAAATTATGTTGAAACAGAAGGCCTCCTATGTTAACACACGTACACACATACACACACACACACACACACACACACATCCACGCTTTTACACATGCACACACATACACACACAGAGAGACACACACACACACACAGACACACACACACGCTTACATTCCTACATCTTATCCTTTTATTTGTGATTAAAATAACCCCAAAACCGAACCGCGTCCATGATAATTATAATTGGTAATTGTAAATGGTTACTGCGACACAAGCATTGTGCTTAGTGCAGAGCCGCTAGATATAAGTTCACCAGATTGTTAAATGGAAATAAAGTTTATTATTATTATACTTTATCGTGGCATGGCTCACATTATGAAACGTTAGGAAAATAAATGTTTCTGCCGGTGAGTAGGGTTTCCGGAGCTCGTGGGGGGTTAGGGTTGGGCCAGCATGGCGGATGTGGCCGTATGCTTCGGCGCTACCCGTGTCCCTGCAACTTGCTGC
The DNA here is from genome assembly GCA_031163375.1 of Conogethes punctiferalis. Classification (NCBI taxonomy): domain Eukaryota; kingdom Metazoa; phylum Arthropoda; class Insecta; order Lepidoptera; family Crambidae; genus Conogethes; species Conogethes punctiferalis. Next base: position 1,078,281 of record CM062096.1, on the reverse strand, counting down.
CCACTGGCGACACAGGGGGGTTTAGTGGGTATATAAAGGGAGGGCCTTTTGGGAGGTGTGAGTCCCACACACCATGCCGCCTCCTCCCGGAGACGGCCTAATGCATTCCCCTCTTAAAAAAAAAATGGGCCGGCATGGCGGTGGCCATCAGGCGTAGAGAAGCCAATTATGTCGAGCTCCTAAAAAAAGCAAAATTTCGAGGTATAAACATACTATGTATTAGCCTAACTAGAAGCTCACTGAGCTAAACCTATATTGCATCATCTATAGACCACATAATTCGCCTAACAAGCTCAACGACCCCATATGCCGAAAGATTAAATGCGGCGTCCCTTTCATAATTAATATTAATAGGTGTGAATGTATAACGGAGCGATCCCGGCCGTCTGTTTACCGTGCGCCGATGTGTGCCCAAACTGACGCGGACGCGGTGTTTATGTTGTACATCAGTCGATTGGCTGGGGCCCAATGCGTGGAATGTAGCGTTTTTGCCAGTTTTTATAAAAAAGATACTTAGTTCGATGGCTCCCGAAGTTGAACTTGGTATCCGAGACGAGGTTTTTAGGGTTCCGTAGCCAAAATGGCAAAAACGGGACCCTTATAGATTCGTCATGTCTGTCTGTCTGTCTGTCTGTCTGTCTGTCTGTCTGTCTGTCCGTCCGTATGTCACAGCCAGTTTATTCCGAAACTATAAGAGCTCCATTATTGAAATTTGGTACGTAGATGTATTCTGTGAACCGCATTAAGATGTGAAAATAAAATTAGAAAAAAATCCAAAATTTTTGGGGTTCCCCATACATAGAACTGAAACTCAAAATTTTTTTTTTCATCAGACCTATACGTGTGGGGTATCTATGGATAGGTATTTGAAAATGATGTTGAGGTTTCTAACAACATTTTTTTCTAAACTGAATAGTTTGCGCGAGAGACTCTTCCAAAGTGGTAAAATGTGTGTCCCCCCCCCCCCGTAACTTCTAAAATATGGGCATGATAAAACTGAAAAAAATATATGATGTGTATTACTATAAAAACTACTAACGAAATTTGGTTTGAATGAAATCTAGACAGTAGTTTTTTTTTAAACGTCATAAATCAAATTACCTAATTTTTTCATTCAATCAGTGGTACGGAACCCTACGTGCGCGAGTCCGACTCGCACTTGGCCGGTTTTTTTTATGCAAGAGGCGGCAGACGAGCAAATGTATGCCTGATGGTAAGCAATCGACACCGCCCATGGACACCCGCAACTCAAATAATAGGAGTACACTCGTTTCTTGAAGGCTCCCATGTCCTAGCTGTTCGGAAAGGAGGAGGTTTCTCCACTCTGGTCTGTCCTCAGTCACATGTCGCGGACAACAAAAGATCATCATCATCATCAGCCTATCGCTGTGCACTGCTGGACATAGGCCTCTCCAGTAGTTCGCCATTTTGGGCAAACACCTGGAGGCTCCACCCATAATCTCCTCCCCTTTTTTTCTTCGGGGAAAATGCATTAACGCATCCCCGCTACCCGGGGGAAGTAGCCGGGTATGTGGGACTCACGCCGCGCTCAGGAACGGTGCAGGTGCCCCGCACCAACCACCCGCTGGACCCCGTCAGGAGGCATCAAGCGGTGGAATTGCCGCCGCGTGCAGCCACCTCTGCGCATCGATCGAACGATTGCTGGGAACGACAATATAATCTCCACCCTGGGCAGATGGAGTTCAGCTCCATGTATGTATAACCAACAGGCGGAGGGTCCTGCTGGAATATAATTAATGATTTCTCTAAAAATATTGAGGAACTAATTTTTTATTTGCATAATATGGAAAGGTACTAATTACTCCGGATGTAAAACTATAGTTGTAGATCGAATTCAAGACAGTGTCCTGCTGGCTCAGCCCCATCTAGGCAAAAAATTGGCACACACACTACAACACGTAGCCCAGCGTAGCACTAGTATGCTATATTATTATTTATATCCTCTTGGACCATCCACCAAGTTAGCTGAAGCGATTTTTCGGGCGCATCGCTTACTCACGTGCGTCATTGCTGTCTGCTTGCACACACACGCTATCGGTAGAAAGCTACGGAGCCCCGCAACTAATGGATGCCACCAATCCGACTTTGGCTACCGATGGCTCGCCACTGATGGCTGAATGTCAATGGGCGACGCTTTATCAAACTCCATCAAACGGATGGGAAATAAAAAAGCTAGTGAAATACTTATTTCTTTCAGAGAACCGCAGCCTAAGGGCTCAATTCCACTGTGTGATGTTTTGCTATGCGTTTGATATCCTACCTTCATCATCATCATCATCAGCCCGTGTCAGTCCACTGCTGGACATAGGCCTCTCCTAATGTGGAGACCGCGCCTCGGCAAACGTAATGTAGGACGCCCTCATTCCAGGTGGAGTGACGATTTGCGCAGGACGGCTGGCAAGTGCTGGATGCGAGAGGCCCAAAATCGATCATGGTGGCGAACATTAGGAGAGGCCTATGTCCACCTACCTTATTAAGTGGTAAATATAACATCGCACTAGTGGAAACGGATGTTAATAATTTCAAACTGGTTTCCTCTACTAAGAGAGGTAGGGCATAGCGGTTCTTCGCTCGAATTGAGCTGCCCGTCCGGGGAAGGACCTCCACCCTATAGAATATCGCAGCCAAATGACCTCCGGGTCGTGTTTCCGGAGCTGTTGGCGGGTTTAGGGTTAGGCATCGCGTTGACAACTGACAGCATAAAAAAAAACCTACAATAGCTTGAGCTGCGCAGCTACTTTGCGGCGCATCTTCATAGCACATCCTATTCACCTCACAACATGACTTAGCATCAGTGAAGCATATTTTTTTAGCTTATCTTCCAGTTCCTCGTAGCCTAACTGCATAGCACATATCTAGTGGAAAAGCACCCTTAAGGGTGTTATTTATTGCGTAGACGGTTCAAGATCAAATGATTGGCTATCTCCTGTGATCTCTCCCCCAATATCAATGGCAGCCCCTTTATCACACTCTGCAGTAATGGGCAGGGTTCGAGTCCTTTAAGAATGGAGTCGTTTAAGGGATACACTGGATTTCGACTGTTAGTAGTGACGTTTCGTTCGTAAATACATTATATTATACATACAAACAGACATGTTCATGTACACAAATGTTTGTATTGTGCGGGGATCGAACCCGCGCCCATTCTGTCAGAGGCAGCATCCGCCAAAATGGTAGTGGTATGTATATCCATTTATCTATAAACTGCCCGTGTCAGCGGCGTTGCACGCGTGGATATCGGATTTCAAAAATAACGAACTTCCATAAAATGGTGCCTCTACATTTTAAGTTAGACCTCTAGCAATACTACTTTGATGAAAACCGCATTCAATAGGGATGTTTCCAGGGTCAAAATAATTACATTATTATTTTGTCCGTATTTTAGGTTATAAATATATTTTGAAGACATTTAGATTATAAAAATATATTGAAGACACGTATTTTTCCTAAAGTCAATTAAACAAAAATTAGCAAAGATACAAGACGTCAAAATGTAGGACTTTGACGTCACTCTGTGCGATAAAATGTTACACGACGTGACGGCTATATCTCTGTCATTTTTAGTCTAATTTTCAAATGAAAAAATACGTGTCTTTTATTTTTGAACAATCTAAAAGACGGGCTAATTACATTTTTTACGGCAACGAGCCTTCACCACTTATTTCCAAGTAAACGCTGCTTCCCAATCTTAACTAATATTATAAAGCCGAAGAGTTTGTTTGTTTGTTTGAACGCGCTAATCTCAGGAACTACTGGTGCGAATTGAAAAATTATTTTTGTGTTGAATAGACCATTTATCGAGGAAGGCTTTAGGCTATATAACATCACGCTGCAACTATTAGAAGCGAAGAAATAATGGAAAATGCAAAAAAAAACGGGGGAAAAATAACTATTACACGCGGACGAAGTCGCGAGCACAGCTAGTTACTTATATTCCCTTAGTCGTCTTCCACAACGCCCACGTGATACTATAGTGATTCCATCCATCTACGAGTACCTATATTCACATTAACCTATCAACCAAACCTGTTAAACGGTTTATATTCCAGCGCTTTTACACAGACACAAACTACTCTAGTTGCTAAGTGCACACAAATTAATAGGCCGAAAGAATACCAACTAATCACCAGTAGCAATTACGCGAAGGAAGTCGTAATTGAGTGCGGTCGTGAATGGGTGACGTCACCGTAAGGTGAACTTAGCGTTTTTAGTTGCGTCTGACACATTGACAGGATGTACGGTGTGCTGGAAGCGACAAGACACGTGCACGTTTGCGATCTATGAAGATCTTTACTCTCCTGATTGAAGGTCTCTGTTTATGATGTAACCTTTTTAGTTGTGCAACCTTTTTCTTAAGCTGTTGTAGTAGCTCGACCCATGTCACTGTGACAACGGGCAAGTAACTGTTCAGTGAAGTTGTGGCCTACATCTATTATCGCAATTATTATATTGTTTATGTTGACCGGTGTCATTACCGATCATTATCGATGGTTTCCACTGAAAACCAGCGTTACAGCAAAGGTTTGCTGTAACAATAGCTGAGTGGACGCCTTTTTGGTCGCATTACGCAGAGGCGCAATTTTCTTTTTTTTAACCAACAGTTGTATTTTGTTTTTGTTTACTTGCCAAATGTGTATTTTTTTTTCTCTGTTTTGTTTGTGTTATGTGTCCAAATAAAGTTTTTCTGTTCTATTCTATTCTATTCAATTATTAATAGCATTTAGTGTGGCTCTAGCATTACAGTTGCATTCAAGTATTAAGTACTACGTTGTACTTTTTTTTTATAAAAAGAGCTTTCAGGATGTATCCACTCCACCTGATGGTAAGCGGTCGTAAGGTCCAAATATTAGGTCGACATGCACATTAGGGCAAACCCACCGCGCGTGTCGCCCTCACCCTGAAGGCCCACTGAGATGCCGTTTCACGCCCCGCCTAAAGAACCCAGGATTGTAAGAGGAAGGAAACACATGAGCTGGAAGGACATTCCATGACTTAATGGCACGTACGTTACTACGTACTCTTATTACTTCCATGCAGTTGCATCAATCGTTGTCTCTTCTAGTACATTTTACGCATCAGTGTGGTCTATTCTCGTGGTGTAGGTCATTGGCTCGGTACTGCAGACGGCCCGAGTGGTGTTTTATTACAAACAGACAGACTCGCACGGGCTTAACGCGATATTCGCTTCATATCGAACGCTACATCCTGTGGGAATTGATTTAATTTCCCAAAATTATGTGTAACTGTAATTATAGTTACACATAATTTTATAGTTTAATTTATCCTCTACCCTAAGGTTGCCTGGAAGAGATCGCTTGGAGCGATAAGGCCGCCTAATTGTAGAACTAATGTCCATTTTACTAGTTTTAAGTTGATTGTATGGTGTGCAATAAAGTATAATATATTCTATCTATTGTATGTATTAAGGAGATAATTACTTACGTTATTTATCCCTTTTTAGTAATGCAGGTACAGTTTTTGTCAAATTAAAGTTTTGGTCGTTTGTGTTCTTTTTTGAAGTCGGTTTAATTATTTTTATTGGTACTACTCTAAATATTGCGCCGACACCGAGCACATAATCCTGTATGGGTAAAGCGTATTCGGTGCAGCCAGGCATCAAACCCACGACACTCGAGACGGAATGCACTCAACATGCTAATTCCACGTTCCGCTACGACGCGACCGCACTCGTCTTGTTGGCATTCTCTTTGGTTCCGTACATACAGGACATGTTTGTCTGTCTGTTACATTAATTAATTAGTAAACCAATCACAAGATTTTTTGCCCCTCCATTTGCTCGAACCAATCTAGGCCTCCAATCTCCTTTGGCACGAATTCTTATCGAATTTAACGCATTCAATGCTATGATACCAGAATTGGACCTATTTGGAGCTTCTCTTCCTAGGTTCAAATTGATTTTGTTGTCATACCTATCAGGCTCTCCTTAGCTTGCTAACCCAACCGCACCGGTTGGTTACTGTGTATCCGTTTCAAGATTTTTATTTTTCGTGAATGTTATGTACGCCGTAATTGTGGTACATATCAGACGTTTATGTTGTACTTATACCTATAATATTTGTGAATGTATAATATGTATCATGTGGTTGTACTTAAATAAATAAATAAATAAGTATAAAACAAAGTAGGTTTTGTTTTTTTTTTTAACAAACGACGGTAAGTCACTATGCTATGAACTAACTTTGTCCGTCTCATTTCCGGACTTAGACTAAGACCACCCCAGTGATCGATCCGTTGCACTAACCAGGTGTGATGAGGATCGCTTGCACTTTTTGGACTTCGTCGTTTGCTTATCATCGCAGTCCTTTTGACGTGCTAATATAAAAAAAAGATAAATACCAATGAAACATCACACCGAGATCTCACTTCCACATTTAGAACAGACAGTAATCCCCCTTATTACCCCGGACCCTTCGAGGTGACTAATATGAGCAGATCGGCAACAAACAAAAATACAAACACAAAAATAGCCGACTCGTCCGAGCACCGTTATGCTGTACCACTGCTGTACCTTAGTAGGGCCGCCATGTTAGAACTTTAACTTGGGACATTTTTTTTATACCATTAGGGTGGCAAACAAGCCTACGACCCGCCTGATCTTAAGCGTTTACCGCAGCCTATGGACACCTGCAATACCAGTTGCCGACTCTTTAAAACCTCTTCACAACCTTTTTAAAAGACCCCATACTGTAGTCTCGGGGGAGAACCTCGGTGCTTTTATCACTGACAACCTATTTAATTTAATGGCAGTCAACACTGCCTATCAAGCAGCGTCCGTAGGTACATAATGTGTTTATTTACTACAAAGCATCTAAGTAAGTTTATCAGTTGTCTAGTACCCATAGTACAAGCTTCGGCTTAGTTTGGTGCTAGATGGCGATGTGTGGCCCAGCGTGGCATGTCTTATTTGTTACTCTACTGTCTACTTTGATACTTTTACTTTAGAAGGTTTGGGTCATTATTGGAAGTAGGTACAATATAAAAAAAGACATTAGGCACCATTATAAAAAGTGGTATAAGTTCACAGAGCTTTTCGCTTATACTTTTCTGTTGCGTGCAACCAACTATGGAACCACATAATAATATTATTAGTATTATACATAGTAACTAGGTCACTAGGCCGGAAAACGCTAGGGCGAAGAAGAAAAAACATATTTAACACCCAGTCCAATACAAACTGGTATGATCCTCATGCACACAAATGTTTGTAATGTGCGGAGATCGAACACGCGACCACTATGTTAGAAGCAGCGGTCACCACCTCTAAGCTTAACAAGTCATCAATAAATAAGTACTTATCAAAGATCAGCCCTACATTTCCCGCTAAAGTCCTAATTTCTCCAAACCCATGGCTACACGAGCTACAGTTAAACGGTCGTCACGACTCGCCCCGGCCTCGTTACGACCAAACTGCAACTAATGTATATAACTACATAAAGGAATGCGCCGACAATGCACACCCATCACCCGGTCTCAACGTAAGGTTATCTCTTGTATGCACTTACATAGTCGTCAGAGGATGTGATGACTATGACTGTAAGAGGTTCCTAGAACACTCATAACCATCAATATCATCAGCCTACAGACGTCCACTGCTGGACATAGGCCTCCCCCGACGACAATTTTCATTTGGCCGGATTTGCTTAAGTCACCACGCTTGAAAAGCGGGTTGGTGACCGCAGTATGTTAAAAAAAGAAGCTCTTTATTAGAAACCCGATATACCTCCGCGGGCCACAGCTAGTTTTTAACGTAGCATCTAAAATATAAACGAAAAACCATTGAAAATAGCTCAAAACTCAATTGGGTACTAAAACCTAAAACCAACTATAAAATTGAGGTCTAAAATTAGACTAACGCTATCGTAATTACGAGTCCAAGTACCCTCAAACAACTTTAACAAATTGTCTCTAACACGTTCCGAGAAAAGACCGTATCGTCCCCAAAATTCAACCCTAAATCTGCCACAGCTGCGCAAATATATTAAAAAAACAGCCATTTCTGTACATCTTATAACCCGCTATTCGAGTGTGTGGGACACAGTGAAGGAAACAGTAAGGTGACTGCATAAAAACTAGATGTTTGTTTGAATTGTTCCACCTTAACCCCGCTAAAAAGTAATACGATGACGGGCAGCAGCGTCACCGGAGCGAGGAACGACGCCCTGCGATACCCAACCCGCCTGCCCAGCAATTATAAATAACCCAAGACATGCCACGCTGGGCCACACAGCGCCATCTAGCCCCAAACTAAGCCGAAGCTTGTACTATGGGTACTAGACAACTGATAAACTTACTTAGATAAATTTTTTTTTGGAAATAAATACATATTATACATAGAAAACACCCAGACCAATACAAACAGACATGTTTGTACTGTGCGGGAATCGACTGAAGGTTGACTGGAAGAGGTTAGCGCCTACATTGTACTATAATATGTTTAATACTATTTTCCTGCACATTTATAATTTGTGCAATAAAGAATATGTCACAACGGGAACTCGTTTACCCCAACGGGAATCGGTTCTGTGGCTAATGTGGCCAGCCCACTGCCACTTCAGCTTGCTGATCCGGTGAGCTATGTCACTAACTTTGTTTATGCCGGATCACTTTATTTCGGATCCGATCTCGCAGAGAGACGCCGAGCATAGCTCTTTCCATAGCTTCATCATCATCATCAGCCTATCACAGTCCACTGCTGGACACAGGCCTCTCCAGTTGTTCGTTACTTAGGGAAAACACTTGGAGGATAAACCCATAATCGCCACGCTGGGCAGGCGGGTTGGCGATCGCAGATCCATATTCTATAGCTTGCTGAGTGACAAATATATACCCTGCTGCATTCCCCTTCGCTGTGTCCATTCCCTAATGGCGTTTTTATTGCCTCGCAGAGAGAGGCGCGTCGCGACCGGCATTATTAAACACCTGCGTGTAATAAGCGAAGCCTGGACACCGCCGTTTTGTCCTCTGTCTTCTTGCCACGTTTTTTTAACAACTTGTCATCATCATCATCAACAAGATCAGTTGTATCTCAATCATGTCGCTTTGTCCATATCTGGTCAGTGTAATCAAATGTATCTAAGGAACAAACGTTTAAAGAAAAATATACTTTATGCAAAAGTTTAGTTTGAAAGAGTTTAGTAGCAGGGCACAGCTCGAATCCGGTCCGGGGAAGGTCCTCCACCCTATAGAATACCGCAGCCAAATGACCTCGGGTCGTGTTTCTGCCGGTGAGTAGGGTTTCCGGAGCTCGTGGGGGGTTAGGGTTGGGTCAGCATGGCATAGGCAATTGACAGATAACTGACCAGTTATTTGCCCGTTGTCACAGCGACTTGACTCGACTCGACTCTCTCGCTTTCCATCAGGCGTAGGGAAGCCATTATGTCGAGCTACTACGAGTACAAAAAAGTTTGTTGCAAAGACACGTTGGATCACATTGATTGCTAAGCTAATTATGAGAATTTGTTAATATACAGACTTGTTGTTGACAATTGCTTGTATAGATGAATTTGATATATAGGATGTTCAATGATATACATTTGAATACGAGTATATCTGTTTATCAAATGTTGATCTATTTGAGTAGCTTACGTGCTCACATTTGAGTTCATAGATATTTCAGGCTCTACGTCTTGTGCAGACTGGCTCGGTGGCTCAATTGGTAGTGACCCCTGCCTTCTGAGCCTAGGGTCGTGGGTTCGATTCCCACCCGGGACAAACATTCGTGTGATGAATACTTGTGTTTGTTCCGTGTCTGGGTGTTTATAATTTGTATTTAAGTATTTATTCGTGGTACCTTCGTTGTTCTGATACCCATAACACAAGTGCTTAAGCTACTTACTTTGGGATTAGAGCAATGTATGTGATGTTGTCTAATATTTATATTTATAGATACATCTGATATATATTTATATCCATATGTATGCTCACATATCTGATGCTAACTGTACCTACATAGGTATAGGTTACGTCTATAAATTTTACATCGGATACACTTCAATCTTGCCTCCTATCCGATTTTACACAAAAGCTGCCCAATTTTAGCAGTCGACGAATATCGCCTCCAGCTCTCAGTGTTTCAAACAAACCTTAACCTGTTCTCTACAGGTACCCCCTAGAATCTATTACTAATTGAAGACAGTCGGGTCTAGAAATAGCCCGACTACCAATTTGACTAAGCAAACAATTTGGATACAACTTTACTTAGTGTATGTTAGGCTTTGGCACACTGTCCTGATTGCGAAGCGATAAAATGACTACAATTTTGTCAATATGTCGTAAACTTTTTTTTGTAAATAAATACATATTATACTTTTGTACATAGAAACACTCAACCAATACAAACAGTTCTGTTAATGCACACAAATGTTGTACTGTGCGGGGATCGAACCCACAACCTTTCGTTCTTAAGGCAGTGGTCACTACTACTGACCTGATGTCAGTAGAATGAACAATTTAAGGTAGGTAGGGCATAGCGAATCTTCGCTCGAATTGGGTCGCCCGTCCGGGGAAGGTCCTCCACCCTTTAGAATACCGCAGTCAAATGACGTCTGGGTCGTGTTTCTGCCGGTGAGTAGGGTTTCCGGAGCTCATCGGGGGTTAGAGTTGGGCCGGCAACTGACAGGTAACTGAACAGTTACTTGCCCGTTGTCACAGCGATTTGGGCTTCTCTTTTGCTTTCCATAAAAAAAAAAAGAATAAGAGGGTGCACTTCAATATCTATTTGCCACTATGATCGAAAATCCGTCAAGAGTAGTATTGTAAACATCGCTCAGTCCGTTTTCGCCGCGCTCTCGTAGTATGATAAAGGCGTTGTTAGATTGCTAACAATCACTTAATCAAACAAAACCCACACGCGGTTTTTACATCAACCTTTGGTGACAGCCCACACGTGAACTTAGTAACTTAGGTTAATTTTATACAGAAATAACCCTGGGAAACATACTACGTATAAATGTCCTAAGCATACAAAGTCTATAACTTTAGGATTTAAAATAGAACCACCCCATTTTATCCCATTTTTAGGGTGTAAGGGAGCGACCCATCATCTTTTCGCTCCAAGCCAACCTCACCTGCACGTGGTGCATCCTGTCGAATAACAAACGAGGCGCTGGCAACCGACTGGTGGCGGTATAACCATCACAATTGAAGGCGTAGCTAAATACCACAGACGATGACGGGCAGCAGCATCACCGGGGCGAGAAGCTACGCCCTGCGATCGCCAACCCGCCTGCCCAGCGTGGCGATTATGGGTATATCCTCCAGATGTTTGCCCTAAGTGGCAAACAACTGGAGAGGCCTATGTCCAGCAGTGGACTGCAATAGGCTGATGATGATGATGATTTTATCCCGTGGGGGAAAACGGGCAACAGCCTGGGTCTAGCTACATAAGTATGCTATCCCATTGTCTATACGTCACCTAGGAGCTTCGTCGCAGATTGTCCCTGTCGCAAAACGGCCCTTTTGCAGAATATCCCTTTCAAAAAACGTTCCATTCTCAAATTGTCCCTTTAACACAATGTCTCTTTCGCAATTTGTCCCCCTTGTAGTAAAAAATATACTTTCGTCTCATTACCATTTAATTCAAAATTTTCTATGAAAATCAAAGATTGAAAGTGAAGGTTCAGTTAATATTATTAAACATAAAAATCAGTAAATATGTTCATTACAACCTACGTTGGTTGGTTAAACAGGTTTTCTAAGCAAATACGCAAATCTGGTAAGAGTGATATTTTGTTGATAAAAGGGGGATATACTGCGAAAGGGACATTTTGCGTCCAGGGGACATTTCGCGTAAGGGACATTCTGCTGCGGAAAGCTAGTAAGAGCATGTAAGCGAGAACTATCTTTCTTTGGCTTGGCGCTTTTTCCCTACGGGGAAAATATGAAAAATCTTAACTGAAGTCCAATTTGCATAATAATAAACGCTTTTGAATTTCAAATTGCGCCATCTACCTGAAAGTTTTGGAACTTCACCTCTACAATTTTACTATCCCGCGGAAAAATGCAGTCTCCTAAGGTAATTTCATTTGCGTTAATGCATTTCCTAACTTATATCTCTGAGCCAAGGGTCGTGGGTTCGATCCCCGCACATTTGTATTGGTCTGGGTGCTGTCTATGTATATTTTTTTTTATTTCTTGCTAGCCAGAGCAGCCAGGTATGCTGCCATATACCCAAGTCACTGCAAGTTGCTGCCCTCTGGCGACACAGGGGTTTTTTAGTGGATATGCCCACCCATTAAGAAGGGTTGACACACATCTAAGTCTCCTTATGCTTTCCCCTTAAGAAAAAAGAAGGGATATGTCAGTAGTACTCTTTCCACACCGCAAGGCGCCACCTTCCAAACCTGCATCAACTATCTCTAAAGCCCGCATCGTCCGGACATGTCGCCGGACGCAAACACCGGCCTCAATTATCCGGACGGCGATTGGTTACACTGCGTTGATGAGCAAACAGCGGCGTGTGGAGGGTTATTACTACGGTTTCGGTTTTGATGTGAAGGTTCCCTTCATTTAACCCGTAAATGATACTTTTTAATAGAATAAGAACTATCATCTTTTCGCTCCAAGCCAACCTCACCTGCCTGTGGTGCATTCTGCCGAATAACAAAACGAGGCACTGGCAACGGACGGGTGGCGGCATAACCATCACAATTTAAGGCGTTGCTAAATACCACAGGCCGAAGACGGGCAGCGGCGTCACCGGAGCGAAAAGCTACATCCTGCGATCGCCAACCCGCCTGCCCAGCGCAGTTTGGTGACTATGGGTATATCCTCCAGATGTTTGCCCTAAGTGGGGAACTACTGGAGACAGATGTCCAGCAGTGTAATGCTAAGTAACTATCGAATTTCTTGCCGGATTTTTCGATGGAAGCTACATTCCGGATACGGTGGTAGAGTCATCTTAACTTTTTTTTATTCAAAACTGTATTTGACTTCTTATACTTACTTGTTTCAAATGTGTATGAGCCAGGCGGATAAACCCAATACTCGTAGTTGACTCTAAGGAATGGGGCCGACATCACATGCTCTCTACCGACCCTTTAAAAACTATTTACTTTAGACTTAAAGTGCTTCATACTGTATCCGTCTGAGAAAACCTCGTGTGTAGCAAATGACTGCGTCAAATAAATGTCATTATTATGGTGACAGTTGTCTGAGTGTCATGTCATACTTCGTCGCACAAACCTCGCCGGCAAACGGTTAAAACTTTCTTGACTTAGTTTCATTAACAGAGAAAGTGTAGCAAATTTTATTTGGTTACAATAATACCTTAAGATTTCCACAAAATCCTAGATAGTTCTTATAACAATCGCGATTAGGTTCAAAATGGTACGTGGAGATAATAAAGTGAGTTAACCGATACAGATCCTTGCTGGGACGTAATAAGAGTTAGTATTGAACGATCCTTTGATAATGGAATCTTTCATTTCACGGCAATTTCCACAGTGGTCGGTGTTACGATGATTATTCTTTGTAACGATCTGTACTGATGGTTGGTGAAATGTGACTGCATTGTTTAAAGAAAAGTTGTAGTCATTTGTTTCTATAAATGGTGCCCAGATGTCTAGAGGATTTTTTTTGAAAATGTCTCCTTCAAAATTGTTAAAACTACTTTAGGGGCAACGGGAAAGTAACTGGTCATTTACCTGTCAGTTGCCACCGCCATGCCGGCCCAAACCTAACCCCTTACTCCGGAAACCCTAGTCACCGCAGAAACACGACCGGGAGGTCATTTGGCTGCGGTCTTCTACATGTAGGGTGGAGGTGATTCCCCGGACGGGCGGCTCAATTTGAGCCGAGATTCGCTATGCCCTACCTCTCTTACTACTTTGTTAAATACTATGTGCTGGCATACAAGACATATCTTGGGTGACTTTTGATTGTATAACATCTGAATCTTACTTTGTATATGTATAATTTTAATTTAATCAAATATGAACGATGTAGTAGATATGAATGTATATTTGCCAATGATCTTAGCACTAATTATTGAATTCTTCTTTGTTTCAGGTAATTTTTTACGGTTAACTTCTAGAAAATCGGCTACCCTAAGCCTGAGAAGGTAATATAGACAACGCTTATTTTAATAACTATAAAAAAAGCACCCGCTATAATTATTGAACGTCATGAAAAGCACAAGAAGAATGAAGAATAATTAATTATTTTAAAAAGTTATGACTTGGCTGCTTTTATAAATACAAAAAATATATTTCTTTCCTATTTGATTAATGAGCCAACCTTCATTATTCTTAGTAGAAATATCCCGTGCATTTCTGTCTATCAAAAAGTTTTAAATTGTTTTATTTAAACCACAACCACGTTAATTTCATTAAAACCCAACCACTTAATATCGAGAAATCCAAATCTCAAGAAGTCAGGTCAAGAATCTCTTAGACACACATGAGAAGACGAGGTGGTAATTGATATTCTTTATCCATAAAAACACGGATCTTCATCATTCACAACCTAAATAGCTTCTTTTTATAAAAGCACGTCAAAATGACTGCGTCCTGCCTGATGCTAAGCAAACGACGAAATCCAAAAAGTGTAAGCGATCCTCATCACACCTGGCTAGTGCAACGATCGATCACACTATGACGGCCTGCATAAGCCGCTTCACGCCTTGTTTAAAACAACTAAGACTATATGAGAGGTAGGGCATAGCGAATCGTCGCTCGAATTGAGCCACCCGTCCGGGGAAGGACCTCCACCCTATAGAATACCGCAGCCAAATGACCTCTGGGTCGTGTTTCTGCCGGTGAGTAGGGTTTCCGGAGCTCATGGGGGGTTAAGGTTGGGCCGGCATGGCGGTGGCAACTGACAGGTAAATAACCAGTTACTTGCCAGTTATCACAGCGGCTTGGGCTTCTCTTTCGCTTTCCATCAGGCGTAGGGAAGCCATATGTCGAGCCACTATAAAAAAAAAGAAGAAGAAAACACGTCATTTAATAATTCGAACAAGCTAACTCATTTAGTGCCATTTTGTCTTCAATGGTGAAACCAGACCAGAAAACAGGAGTAAAATAAAATCGTTTTAATCCCGGTCCTCCTTTCCGGGATGGCAGCATCAATTAGTGGGAGTTCGCAATTAAAGTCGACGGGACTCGAACCCGGTACCTCCCGTAATTGCTCTGTTCGCCCCAATTTGTGGACACCCAATTCCCTGTCACGATTTCGTTAGAAATTACTTGATCGCTGAAATAGCAGTCCTAGATAAGACTTACTAGTTCTAGATAGTGAACGGTTTTGAGGAATTAATTCACTTCTAGAGCTGTGGGGTAATTAGCAAACGGTTTAAAGAAATTTAGTTACTTTGGTGTGGAGGTTTTCGCAAGAATTGTGATTTTCGTAACTTTAACGCGAACGGCCAAACTATGGAACTCTTTGCCAGGCTCCTTGTTCCCCGAGACGTACAATCTTCCGATGTTCAAGGCGAGAGTGAACCGGTTTTTGATGGGTGAGCGCGCTCCATCGTAGACTGTGTTATCGCTTACCATCAGGTGAATTGCAGTCAAGCGCAAACCCATATTGTATAAAAAAAAGGGACAGCCGCTGGTAGGGTTTCCATTATTTCTTCGCTCCTAATAGCTGCAGCGTGATGTTATATAGCCTAAAGCTTTCCTCGATAAATGGTCTATTCAAAACAAATAGAATTTTTCAATTCGGACCAGTAGTTCCTGAGATTAGCGCGTTCAAACAAACAAACTCTTCAGCTTATAATATTAGTTAAGATGAGATGTTGTAACAGCAGCTAAAGGAAAAGTTCCCTCTAGTTACCAATGCAACACTAATATAAAGATCTGCTAATAGCAGCGGCAAGTGATAAGTGCTTGATTTCTTAGCCGCAGCGACTTGGGCTTTGAAGAACTTCAACTAAAACCATGGTCGTCTCCCCTATTATGAGATGTAACAGCAGTTAAAGGGAAAGAGTTCCCCCTAGTTACCAATGCAACACTAATGTAAAGATCTCCTAATAGCAGCGGAAAGGACAAGTGCTTGATTTCTTAGCCGCAGCGACTTGTGCTTCTCTTTGCTTTCCATCAGGCGACTGGAGGGCACTATGCTGTGCTATTTAAAAAAAACAAACATCGTTACAAGTACATTAATGACGATTTGATATGAAAACAATACCATAACAAAAAGTTATTATGAGAGCGATTGTATCATGTCACAGATTGTTCAGTTTAGCTTCGAATTAAAATAATGACAGTACTCGGTTATCGGTAACATTATCAGTGTAATACCTGTGTAGCTTCAAGGTTCTAACTGTATGAACTTTGAAGAACATCAAGTACCTACACCTCAAGGACCTCCACCGCCGCAGCCAAATGACCTCCGGGTCGTGTTTCTGCTTGTGGGTTTCCGGAGCTCGTGGGGGGTCAGGGTTGGCAACTGACATGTAACTGGCCAGTTACTTCCCCTTGTCACAGCGACTTGGGCTTCTCTATCGCTTTCCATCAGGCGTAGGGTAGCCTTTATGTCAAGCTACTATAAATAAAGTCTACCTATCAAGAAATCATCAGCAGCAAACGCCTCGGAAGCTGGGGGTAGGGATATTTACCCTCCCCGGACCAGAAGTGCCGGCCGCTTGTCATCTGCGGCTGGCCAGGGCAGGCAGGGATGTCGCCGTATCTTTCGGCGCTACCCGTGTCCCTGCTACTTGCTGCCCACTGGCTACACAGGGGGTTTAGTAGGTATGCGGGGGGAGTCGGCATGAAGGTATCTAATGCATTTCTCTCTAGAAAAAAAAAGATGGGGAGGTAATATCTTTTTTTTTTAAGAGGGGAATGCATTAGGCACCTTCATGCCGTCTCCGGGGGGAGGCGGCATGGTGTTTGGGACTCACACCTCCCAAAAAGGGAGGGGGCATACCCACTAAACCCCCCTGTGTCGCCAGTTGGCAGCAAGTTGCAGGGACACGGGTAGCGGGAGGTAATATCTTAAGTAAGTCCGGAAACCACAGGGCACAAATCTTTAATTACAAACACCTATTAATCATTGCTATTGTTGCATTTACAACAGTACATACGCCTCTCAGGTACAATCCAGAGGTTCGTCATTAAAGTAGGATGTGACCCGAATACCCTAATTGCCACTATCGCTCCGAACAGCCGAGTTGTACAAATATTTTGTACCAATTGGTGGCAAACATTTTTATTGTCAACATCGCTTAATTAGTTCCTTTATTGTGTTTAGGTGTCGCTATCCGGATTAATGTCTGGGTTTTATGTATGTAAATTGTGATATGGTCTATTTTGGTGTTGAAGGCAGGTTACTTCCATAAACTAGAACAATTTCTGGACTACTGTACGAGTATACTGAATTTTACGAAAATAAACGTTACGCGGCAATTAAAAAAATATTAGATGTTACATGCGAGTGATTTTGGTTTCGATAGAAGCGTACACTATTACAAAGGAGATGGCCAAAAAAAAACAAGAATCGACAGGAATGAAATGTGCACCAATGGATTAACGATAAAATATAGTAAATATCACCAAAAGGGCAACCCCGACATAATATGTATAGTACGAGTATAAGAGCTACCAACAAAAAATAAGCACAAAAATCGGAGTTATGTTATTGTTTCGTGTTACCTGTATTTTATATATCAAAACATGTTACAATGAATAACAATATAATATGAAAATCATAAAAGATTTAAGAAAAATTTTAAGTTAGAGTTAATAGTTTTTTAAATTAAAATTTAAGTGTAGATTTTCGTAAATTTTCACCCAAATTAGTTTTAGTTAAAAATTGATTGGGCCAAGACTTTTTAAGTGGGGTCAAGAGGTAGCCAAAGGCCCCCCAAAACACTGATTTCAATTTGGCACACGATGCACGCAACACCCTATATCTACTGTATGTTTGTTTACGCACTAAGACTATATGTAGTTAATTCCTATGCAAATTGGTCAGTCAGTAGACTAATACTAATCTAGGCTAAAACCTCACACAGTGAATCCTAGATTCGCTTCACAAGCCATATCTTCCCTAATAAATCAGGATAGTCGACGCTCAGGCGTCATTAATGTAGCTAAGATGCGTTTGAGATGAGCAGATGTCCGGATGCACCGGGCAAGGGTTGTTGACCCCAGATGCAGCTAGAGCGATTTGTTGGTGTGTAAGATGGTTACTACTGAATTGAATGGATGACTAGATTTGGGTAGTGTATACTTATAATAAATCTATAGCGAGGTCAATTTTGTACATTTAATTTATTTCAAAATAACTATCAGGGGGTGATTAGTGATCGATACTGATGCCAAAAATGCAACCAGTAAAATTTTTGTCTGTCTGTATGTTTGTTATAGAAACAAAAACTACTCGACGGATTTTAACGAAACTTGGTACAATTATACCTCATACTCCTGGGCAGGTTATAGTATACTTTTATCATGCTACGATCAATACGACCAGAGCAGTGATGAGAAGTGTTGGGAAAACGGGAGAATTTTGATATGTATGTTTGAACGAGCATCACGCAAAAACTACTGCATGGAATTGAATGCGGTTTTCGCCAATGTATTGCATGGGGTCTAACTTAAGAAACGCTTGCTAGATGTCGTAAGAGATGACATGGCAGAGAATAATCTCAGACTGGAGGAGGGATTGAGCCAATCCTCTAGGCTTTGCCACTAGGCCGGGAAAAAGCTAGGACGAAAAAAAAGACTAGATTTGGCGGCTATTAGATATTTCTAAATCGATGCATAAACTTAAAAAGATTCTGCTTAGCCCAAAGGTTGACTGCTAGAGAATACTACGCGGCATTAATTACGCCTTTTGTACGTATGTGCAATAAACATTAAATATATAAATAAAAAAGTCGTTTCGATAACGAGGGCTTGTCTGGTGCTCTCTCGCAGGTATTGCATTGGTTTAACACAAATAATTTACTTTTAAATTCTAATAAAACAAAATGTATTAAATTCACGATGCCTAATGTGAGGCAAGTAAATACTAATATAATTATGAATGGTGAACACATTGAGCTTGTTGAGTCTACGACCTTTTTAGGGATTACTGTGGATTCCAAGTTACAGTGGGCTCCTCATATAGAAGCCCTGGCAGGAAGACTCAGTTCAGCTGCATATGCAGTTAAAAAAATTAGGCAACTCACTGATATTGAAACGGCGAGACTTGTTTATTTTAGTTACTTCCATAGTGTTGTGTCATATGGTTTGCTCCTATGGGGATCAGCTTCTGACATACAAACTATTTTTGTATTACAGAAGAGGGCGATCCGTTCTATATATGGACTTAAATCTCGCGAATCACTTAGAGAATTATTTAAAGAAATTAACATCCTAACTGTGGCATCACAGTACATATTTGACTGCATTATGGTTGTACGTAAGAATATACATTTATATAGTAAAAACTCAGATCTTCATCAGTTCAACACTAGAATTAAGAGCAAACTTGCTGTTTCCAATCTCAGGCTTCGTAAAACTGGTAACTCATTCATAGGACAAAGTGTAAAAATGTTTAACAAAATACCGCAAAATATTGTTGATCTACCTATACATAGATTTAAATCTCGCATTAAGTCCATTTTAATGTCAAAAGGTTATTATAAAGTACAAGATTATATGGATGACAATATTACATGGACATGATAGTCTGCTCGCTTGCGCTTTTTAAAACGATATTATTGTATTGTATTATATATTTTAAAAAAGGCTAACTGTTGAGTTTGTTGCGGCACTTCTTCTCAGCAGGCTACACGTCGAAGTGCTGGTAGGAAAAAAGTTTGACGTGCAAAAGTATTACTAGTGAATCTATTTGCTGAAATAAACTATTTTATTTTATTTTATTTATTTTATTTAGGAACAACAAATGGCATAAGGGCCCCCCCATCCGTCAGGGAGATCAGTCATATCGGAGATATTGTGGGTAATTTACCCGACAAATGTCCCGGAGCCATCCGTCACGGTCTCGATGCCTCATTGTACTTTGAGAAAGACGTTTCGATCGACGTGTGTACGTACAGACGGATAAATATCGTATAACATTACATTTTTTTCTCAGCAAAACTCTTAAAAGATTTTCAGCTTTGTACCCAATAGCCAATGCATAGAGTTCGTTCTGTACCTACATTTTTAGGGCTTCAGGGTGGGTTAGTGAGTGGCCCTGTTTACGAGAAGCTAGGGTTTTATGTATTTGATTGATTTTTTAAAAATTCCGGGTTGCTTAATTAACTGGCGCAATTTTTTAATTTTTGCCACTGCAATACTGCGAGCATATACAAAGGAAACATTTATTAGTGAGCATCATTAGACCAAGCTCAGAATTTGTCAACATTGTCCAATGCCTTTGATATAATTCGCGCCAGTATTAACCGTTTCCGCAGGCGTCGTCGAAAAACGAAGAGTTCTTTCGATTTCTCCATCGGAATAGACTTTTCCCCCACAGCTTGTGGTCTCGGAAACTTTTTCAATCCAATCCGGAATTCGGATTGAGACTGAATTCGCCGATGGGCACAAAGTTAAGTGGCTCACTTACAAATCGGCGATGTTTGCTGATGCGATCTGTTTCAGTCATTGATTTGAACACTGAGTCTGTTAATGTCAGTAGTATAATGACCTCGATCTGATGTACCAATTTT